>VUQR01007653.1:35917-47586 GCA_015108515.1 Hemichromis elongatus | reverse complement strand
CGCAAAAGTATGACGTCACAAGAAGGTGACTGGTCACTTGGAATGTTGACCCTGGAAAAACATTAATTGTGATGATGTGGGAACAACGCCAACACGAGGATATCAGATCGTCCCTCCACAAATTGTTTTGTGTCAGGCCAGGTTTGGTTGGGCCTTGATTATTGCTATTTTGCATGTAGCTTTGGCTTCAGTTTGGATTGTTTTCCAATATAACTTCAAAAAAATTATCTCCCTCTTGCTGTTCTATATTTCTGCCATCTGCCTGCATTGATGAGAGCATTGGGTTGTAAATTATGCCCACAATGCCCACTTTGAAACAGAAGGAGGGACAGGATAGACATTAGCATGGTAAGCAGCCAGTCAGTACTTAAACTAAAATGAAAAAGAAACAAAAGGATATCTTAAAGTCCTCAGTGATCGAAGGAAAACTGCTCTATTGAGGAAACATTATAATATCTCTTGAAAGTAGAAAAGGTAAAGTTGATTCAATAACAGGTAAGACAAAAAAGACACAAAGAATGAGAGATATGTGGATTTTCCACATACAGTATATACTATCCGTCCATCCATTTTCTTAGCTGTTTATGCAGGTTAGAGTCCTGGTGCACTGGAGATTATTCCAACTTTAATTGGGTGGTTGACAATGTAAACGCTAGGTCACTAGTCCTTTGCAGTTCAAAATCCAGATATTTAATACAAGGCAAAAGATCATAAATAGGAAGATGAGTGAGACCAACAAGACAATCCAAAACCAAAAGTCTTAGAGGGAACATAGAGACAGAGGACAGTACATTTACACATTTACAGAGAGGACTGACTGGATGTTAAAAACAGGGTATATTAATTTGAGTTAGGGTAGGTAAGCTCCCAAAGCTGGAAATGAAACAAAGAGTGGGAAAATAACTATTAGGAATAAAACAAGATGAGTAATTCTAAAATGAACCAGGAAGTGGTGGGAACCAAACCTAAAACCATCATAACCTTTTTTTTTATAACATGTAAAAGTCGTTCTAGCAAGAAAAAGGAAATATAAAAAAAGTCATTAATACAGCGTCCGTGTATTAGACTGGCCTGAAAACTGAGTCATACCAAAACCCTCTGTGGCATCACACCCAAACTGACACTTCATTGGATAGCTAAGTATGAATCAAAACATGTAATCTTGCAACATCAGCAAAGTGATCAACAACCTCTATGCAGTGTTTACTGTTGAAAGAATCATGTCCAATTTTATGGATCTGACTGTTGGTGCAAACCATCATATAGAACTTTGTAATTTGCACCTTTTCTGAGATTTTGGACCCCTAAAGCAGCACATTACAGAAAGCTTTTGGTGTGAGCAACCAGCCTTCATCCATAGAGCCTCTCTGATTGCTATCAGAGCCTTGGCCTTCTGGCCAAACACAACTGTTAGGTTGTGTTAGGAATCAAACGTCAGTTTTTGCGGGAGGCATCGAAAGCCAAAAAGCTTCTCTCCACAGTCCCCTGTGGAGCCTGACGTGCTCTTACTTTGAACCAACAAACTCACACCAAGATGCTCTCTGAGAGATGTTTTTTCTCTCTGCTATGCTGCTTACATGCCATTTCTCTCTTGCTGGCTCCTCTTCTCTCCCTCCCTCTTCCCTGATTTAATTTCTGTCTCCTCTCTTCTTTTGATCTCTTTCTCTCTCTGGTTCTCCTGCTCTTTTTTTTTTTTTTACCACCTTCATCCTATTGTCTTTCTTTCTGTCTTTTTTCTCCCTCCCTTCCTACCTCCCTCCCATTCCTCCAACTCTCCAAAACACTTACATTGCAATACACTCAGAGCCTCACAGACTCCAAGGGGAGGTGTTCAACTGGTACATTATGTCTCTTGAGTATTTGTCAGACTAATGGAAAAACACTCAAAATGCCTTGGCATTCCATCATTCCACTGGTAAAAGAAACACAGTCCACATATTGCCTTCGTAAGGGAAAGTTCTTACCAACAAGCTGCTGCAGCCGGTAGTTTTTCTGGGAGGACTGTGAGCTCTTTTCAAGTTTATTTTATTTATTTATTTAGGTTTTTGTGCTGTGAGCTGTCAAAGCAGGGCCAGTTCCAGTATAAAAATGCTTACGTCTGAAATTTGTAGTCATGCACTAGTGGGGACACCAAAAGCGATTAATGTCTAGTTAAAATGTAACTAATGTTGCTTTTATTTAGATCAAACAAGCAAATTCCCATAATTTTATGTCTGCTCACTGTAACAACACAGGTAATCGGTGAAATGTTAATGTTTCTCGTAAGTGAAAAATTAGTCTTTGCAGTTCATAGTTTACAGAGTGACACACATGCAGCAGACAGAGATGTTGAAGTCAGTATCTGCAACGTCACTGGAATCAAGCAGGTAAAAGTCTGATGTTATTTTTGCTTCAATTTTTAAGCTACTTTCTGTAAACCATGAAACAAACACCTTATCTGTCAATTTAAACAATGCATGGTAATTGACAAATTATTACCATATGATTGTTGGGCATCCGTTGTTAGTCTATGCAGTCTGTCTAAGGGCTGGTCAGATAGAGATACAAGCTGAGACTGGGGAATTTGAACGTACGACTACAAGGCTAACTTAGGCTGGAGTCTTTAGAGTCATTTTAATTCTGGCACTGTTGTTTTCCATGATCTGCTTTGGTATCTGCAGCAGTGGAGGTTGTTTTTCTGTTTTCAAGTGTGAATGCATTACATGCTTTTTCCTCATATGTGGTGTTCATTATGAAGACATTTTTAGGATTAAAGTTGTTGTTTAAATGCATTGTTCATGAAGTTGAGTTAAATATGGTGGGCAGAGGGGTCTGACTTGGCAGTTGAACATTTAGTTCAGTGCAGTATAGTTTTTAAGGCAATCATGCTGCTTTAAAGTTTTCTTTACATTGAGTTTTAACAAACGTTAGAGAAAATGGGAAAATACATTTATTGTGTTAGGTTAAAAACAAAATTGATGGTTAGCTAAGCTTGATTGACTGTCTATGTCTGGTGGCTTAACAAAATTGAGGTTTTACACTAGCTTATCTTAGTTTTCTCATAAGGTGTGCCAGGTTCCTGTTCTTAAAGTCTTAAATGCCAAGATATATATTTGATATATATATATAAGATATATATTTGCTAATTAGCTAACGATTGCTTTTCTTTTAGTGTCATTGATGCACAACCTTTATATAACATCCTTACCAAAAAGTGGTGCAGAGATTTTCTCTAATGCCTCTCTACTTTCACTTTTTGAATTTTTTTAATTTAAAATAATTAAAAAAAAACCCATTACACCCTTACAGGTCTGTCATTTGATTCGGTGGTTGTGGTTTTGAAGGCTACAACAGATCAGGACTCAGGTTCTCTGCCAAAGTTATAAATATATACACCCTGTGTCTTTAGTAATTGTTGCTCCAAAGTTAACTAAATGGCACCTTCTGCTGTTAGTTCATTTGATTTTTCTATGGTTTTTACATCATTATTAGTAAAGAACAAAATGGACAGCTCGACTGGAAATCATAAAAACATTAAATAATAACAACCAGGCACACGCAAGCCAGCGATGGAAGATGACTATAGTTATACTCCGTCTATCTGGAAAAGAAGGTATATTTAGAACATCTGTTGCCTCAAACCAAGGAAACATGGAAGTTACATTTATAGGATTCACCTTCAGTGTTTTTTAATTAAATTATCTAGAATCAGACATGTATTTATAAATTTGTATTTTCTTTTACATATTTTCCAACTCATTTATCAGATTTCTACCCGAGCTTTCACCTTGATCTTTTTGCTGTTTGCTGTTTTTAGGCTTTATTTAATTAGTCCATGGAAGAAGGATGGTGAAGGAAAAAAAAAGAATAAAATAAGCCATGTGACAAAGGTCCTGTTCCAGATTCAAACAAAGGACTGGATACACAACTGAGCCAACTGAGCCACGAGGATGCCTCAGTGCATCCCTTTGAAGATTACATTTGACTTGGACACCATTTCTACAGGGGGAAAGGAGGCTGTTTATCAGAAAGATAAAAGTGCTGCAGTGGTTGAGAGTTACTTTGATAAATGAAACATGCATGTCAAAATGTTATGAAGATTCAATCTTTTCACAAATAACAGTGTACTTTCATGGTTGTGTTAAGATGGAAAATGAGTTTTCACCTGTGCTTGGGTAAACTGGAAATAGTTTATTCTTGTATTAAACATTCTGCTGTGACTTTTCATAATAATTAGGTCAAAAAACTTGAAATGCAGTCTAAAAACAGTTTTTAGTTATCTCTAAATTCATAGGTGCAATATAATAGACTCACAATAGTTGAAATGTGTACTTCACTGGTATTCCTATCCCTAATTATCCCTATTATATACTCTGTATTTATATATGTGTATATATGGTATATTTCTGCTCATATTCTGCAACTTCTGTCGGTGCTGTGCTACTGGAATCTGAATTTCTCAGAGGAACCCACACGAGGGATTATTAAAGTTTTAGCTAATCTAATCTAAGATTTTATGACATACCTCAAAATTGTGGAACCCATTTGATTTTTAATTAGCCAAGCAGTTAATTTTTAGAAATAAGGATATCTTGTCATCACTATAATATGAATCCAGAAGAAAGGCAACCAGAGAAACTGCCAGTAAACTCCAAATGCCATCACCCACCAACTGGGAATACCCATTTCTCCCTAGTTGGCAGTTGTTGCCAGAGGGTTATATTGCTGATTGCTCTCTAAGCCTTTGTGGCAGAGGCCTATAAAATTTGTTTTTATAAATGTTTTACATTTAAAACATTGTGTTATTTGACTATAGACACTGTACATGTCTTTACTTTAATTCCGACAGTCTAATTTATGCACAGCGTCTCCGCAAGCTAGCCTTAAAATGTCAAGGATTTAAGGCAGATTTATTTCATATTCCTTGAAAGGGTCTTTTTGACATTTGTAAAGCTTGCAACATATAATTTTACACATTTATGTCATTTCAGTGTGGCTATAATGCTCCTGCAGTTTCCAGTCTTGCTTTACCTTTACACTTGGGATTAGCTATGTATGATTCAACCCCCCCCCCAAAAAAAGATTGTTATCAAATTAAGAATTGAAGTCTATTTTTAAAATTATTTCTGCTGTAACTGCAGCTTTAAAGCTAGAAACCATAAAATGTTTCACACATGAGCAGTGAGAATTTCTAAATAGCATAAGAGTGCAAAAGGTTTGGCAAAACCTTGGTCCAGAAGTGCAAGACATAACAAATCTCCTCGACGTTCATGTATCAATATACCGTGTGTGCAAATTTTACCCATTTTCCTCCTGTTAATGAGGCCCAGTGTACACAGTGCAGCACTCTCATGGCGATTGTGCTTGCATAAGCTTTCAGTTTCACCAGGTGACTCCTTCAAAATATTAATACATCTAAAGGAGCAAAGGACGGGCAGAGAATCAGGCCAGTGCACATTATTGCTAATGATCTCTCTCAGCAAAATCTCACACACAAGACTCATACACACATATTTAAGCGGAAGTGCTATGACAGCCATATAGCCATGTGTACACAGACAAGAACGAGCATTTGCACGTTCAGAAACACACACAAAACTGTACAAAACAAGCATACGCGCGAAAGCACTCAGGCACATACTGCTGATTAAAAATATGCAATACTTTTTTGTCATCAGCACCAGTACATTAGCATATCCTTGTCTAATGGGGAAGCAACAGCAGTGTGCAGTCAGTTTTAGGTGTTAATGAGGGAGGGACTGAGTCTATGATTCAAGCCCAACAGAGCTGGCTCATCATAGCGTTCTTTAATAAAGAGCATGCTGGACTGTGGCAGAGCTCATTTATAAAGCCAGCCTGTCACAAAAATGGTAACTGCAGATTCCGGCGGACAATCTACAACATGAGTAGAAAAGTAAATATTGGAAACTAGGCTCCGGTGATATGACAGTATTTACCACGAGACAATGAGATTGTGTTCATTTCAAGTTTCATTTCAAGTGTGACGGCGCCTCGCTATAATGTTGTTGGTTGTACTGGATGCAAACCTCAAATAAGTAAGCTGTTTAGATTATGCCAAGCGAGATGTGATTTCTACAGCGAGTTGATTTGCCAGACATTTCATTTTGCGGGGTAGCAAAGAAAAAGAAATCAGTTCCTCAACTGAATTTAGTATGAAAAGAACAGATCAATATGCATATCAAAATCAGAAATATCATCATTATTTCTGCTTTCCAGACAAGGCAGCAGAAGCAGGTTTCCCCCTCGATAAATAATGCAGTCGAAATATTGGAGTAGATTTCTTGAAAGACTTGGGTGTACCTAGAGTTGTGCTGACAGTTGACAAGTAGTTAGGATTTGGTAGTGGCACATTCCTTGGCTACTCGTTAGACAGACAAGTGGGAGCAGAAGCTTGACAGTAACACAAAAACAGCAACATTGAGGCTTCTAAAATGATTTTTTTTTTTTTGCACTCTGTCGTCTTGTACTGCTTGTTGCACACATGTAATCACTTGTTCTGTGGATGTTTTCATATCAGCTTGTTCTGAAGTCACATGACCTTAGACGTGGAAGCCATGTGTTGTTGGTTACTTTGTGCCTGATTGGACTACTATTAATTGTTATGCCGACTTTTGTGTTGACTGGGTTGACATATTTCGTTTTTGTAAAATGGTACTTAGACGTTTCTAGGAAAGAAGAAGAAAGAAAGATACATTTACATTATGGACAGGAAAAGTGCATTATCTACGTCACTTAGCTAAATTTATCACATTTCCATCTGTCTTAGCTGCTTAATGCTAATTAGCCTCAGATATCAAGCAAACACCCTGTACTCTTATCTGTGTAGGTTCTCAGTCATTCAGGTCATCGTAGTCTAAGGAGCTTGGAAAGAAAAGCATCAGGATTTCTTTAAGTTTCCTTGAGGAAGTCCAGATGCTTTTGTTTCCAAGCTTCTTATACTCTGTACTCTTCAATTACTTGCATTACTGATTGTATTCATATCAGTATTACTGTTTTATTTTACTATTTGATGTGACAAAAACCAACTACACACCATATAGACACAGATTTTGCTTCAAAGTAGCTTCAAATTCTAAAACTTAGATTTTTCCCAGCACAGTCAGACCAGTAAAGGATTTTTAAGAATACTGATATTTAACTATATATAGAAATCAAATTTATTTATTTATTTATTTATTATTTATGTGTAGTTATTTATATATGTTTCCATCCATCCTTATGTTTAAAAAATAATGTAAACAGGTCCTGGATTACCTGTTTATGCTCTCCTCAACTCTGCCAACAGTAAACATGTTTTTCTCCTGTCTATTCACTTTTAAATTATAATTTATCATCATATAAATGAAAATTCTTCCCAATCCAGATATATCAGCAAATAAGTAATGCCATTCAGGAAGTAGAGCCCAAACAATATACTCACATCTTCAACTAGGAAAAGCGTCGCTTAAAAAAAAGCTACATCAGGGATGTAAAACTCATTTTACATCGTCTGCCACATAGAGCCCACTTTGATCTTAAGTAGGCCAGAGCAGTGAAACTCCCGCTTTTATTGCAGTTTAACTACACATTTAATCCCTATGTCTCAATAAGACAAAAAAGAGCAATTTGAACTTTATGTCTCAGTTTTACAACATGTTAAAGAAATACTGGCCTATTTAATGAAAGAAGTCTGTCACCATGACTCTTTGGGCTTGCATTGAAATACATGTAATAAAACTACAGAAAATGTTATGGTAGCTTTTTGCCCAGACTGTCCTCTAATCATAAAACAGAAACTCCTCTTTTATTTATTTATTTTACTTTGGACAAATTGTAAAAAAACAGAAATTCTTGATAGTAGATAGTGAAAAAAACAGCCCCCTTCTTTTATTTAATAGTTTATTTATTACTTTTGTGTAGTGTGAATGGCTGTGGGGTAAGTCTTTATCAGTAGGAAAAGCTGTAAAATATAGAAAAATACAGTTAAAAATCCCCAATTTATGCTCTTCTTCACATTGGAATCTTTGGTGGGCCGATTCTGGCCCCCAGACCGTATGTTTAACAACCCTGAAATATACAATCAGCAGTTTAATTTTTCAAAGTTAAGATTAGTGACATAAATTTATCAAATTAACAAATTAAATATGATCACAATCTCTGTTTCTCAGCTTTGGCCTTGGATAATGGATAGTGAAAGTATTTTTGCTGGAGATATTTTGAGGTCAAGAAGCGAGGTAATGCTCAGCGAGCAGCGGTGTGGTTTCATGCCAAGAAAGAACACGGTAGATGTGATGTTTTACAAAAGAAGAGAGAGAACTGCACTGTGTCTTTGTCGATGTAGAGAAAGCATATGATAGGGCGCCAAGAGAAACACTGTGGTACTGTATGAGGGAGTTAGGAGTAGCAAGAAAGTGTGTGAGGCTGGACATGTGTGAGGACTGTGAAAAAGTATTGATGTGTGCAGTAGGAGTGACAGATGGGTTTAAGGTGGGGGTGGGATTAAATCAGTTGATGGACTGGTTAACAGATGAGGTCAGGCAGGAGTCTTTGTGAACTATGCTGTTTGCAGACCACATTGTGATATCTACTGAGAGTAGGAAGCAGGTGGAAGAGAACCTGGAGAGGTGGAGGTATGCACTGTGGAGAAGAGGAATAAAAGTCAGTAAAAGCCAGAGAGAGACAGAATTTGTGATCAGGAGTAATCAGTTATACCTGTCTCCAATCAGGAGAGAGGTATAACAGTCAAGCTGTGAGGAATCGAGGTCGAGAAGGTACAATGAGATTAAATACCTGGGGTCAACCATCCAACCAGCAAGAGTGAAAGGGATGGTTTAGATGATGGTAGTGAGACCTGCTGTGATGTATGGTTTGGAAATGGTGGCGCTGACAAAAAATGCAGGAGGCTTCACTGGAGGTGGCAGAATTGAAGATTTTGAGATTTACATTGAGAATGATATCAGAAGGTTTTGAATGGTTTGGAGACAAAATTAGAGAGACGAGGCTGAGATGGTTTGGACAAGGGCAGAGAATGGATAGTGGAGATACTGGGGGCAGGGGGGAAAGAGGAAGAGCCCAGGGAAGATTCGTGGATATTGCAAAGGAAGACATGCAGAGAGTTGGTGGCAGATTTTCAGATAAGGTGAGATGAAGACAGACGATGCACTGTGGCGACCCCTAGAGAAAGAAGAAGTGTGTAAGCAAATATTGGTTGATGGCAGTCAGCAAATAAAGGTTTCGCTCCAAACTATTATTTGAAAAGACGTAGTAAAAGGCAAAGCAAAATGATATGAAAGCAAACTGCACTCACAACTGTTGCATGGGTATGAACAAAGAGAAAGCAAATTAGAGTAAAGCGAGCAGAAAGAGCTGCGTTGTTGCGAGGGGCTGAGTGAAATTTGTTGTGACCGTCCTGTCATTGCCATTATAACCTCCACATGATTTTCATTTAGAAGCCTTCATCTGGACCCTGTGAAAAAATTAAGAACAACAAAGTGCACTTTTCTAATATGCTGTGGAAAATTAGCAGTAGGTGCGATCGAATCCCAAATAGCTGCAATCAATATCAGGCAATAAGACAAGATGCACTTCTAATTAAAGCTGAATATCAGGCCCAAGAAAATGAAACTTGAGTGTTTAATAAATGAGCAATACAGGAAAAGTTGGCAGTCAGAAGGCGTACTTACAGGCTTTCATGAGACAACAGCTGCGATCAACAAATAAATGAGCTCTATAGGCATCTGAAACAAAACAAAAGCTGCAATCACAGGACGAGTGCATCAGCCGGTAATGACGCATCACGGCAAGGAGAAGAAGCAGTCGCATGAAAGCTGAGACTACGGCCATGTGTAACAGCCTCTAGTTGATATTGTTTCTCTTTTGAGTCTTTGTTATTAACTTCCCGGCAACCTCACACAGACAGGCAAAATTGAAAAACAGCATTTCTCGCAGAGGTCTTAAAATTGTTTTCTATTGTGATAAGAGCAAAGATTTTATTAAAGACATAGCGTAAAGTGGTTTTATATGAGTAGGAACTGGACAGATTTCAAGTTTGTTATTATCAGTAGAAGACCTACTAACTCGAGCCAAGAGACATAGATTGTACATACGAGGTTGTGTCTTTTTCTTAACTTGGATTAGTTTTTACTTCTGTTTCTTTTTTAAAATATAGCATGAATCCAGATTAACTATCAACCAACTGGACTGATTTTTTAGCCATATTACAACAAATTATTTTTTCCAGACAGTGTTGCACATGTGGTGCCTCCACAGTAACGTTCTTCTTCTACTTCAGTGAAAACTTTCACATTTTTGCTAGCAACGGAAACATAGAGATGTACTTGCACTGTATATTTACTGTGAGAACTGTGCCCCATATGGTTAGCTTGAAATTAGCTAGCAATGAGAGAATGATACCTTTTTCTGAACAGTAATTAGGGAAGCGTGAAGCCAGGCTGTAGATAACACATATGCAGCACGTGCCTCTCTGCATGCATCTACAGTATGTTGTTATCTAAATTAAGCTGCAGTCATGGAAAGAAGAAAGTACACCCTCTTTAAATTTCACATTTTTACATACCAGGAAATAATATCATTCTACGCCTTACCGGCTCTTATTTATTAAAAGTGAGAGTTTATAAACACTAAGCACATCCCATGATTCTGTATTTCCTAGAACAACTTCTAGCATCAATCATTTAACAGTAACTTGAATTTAATTCTCCTTCTGTATGGCAATTTCAGTCTCACAACACTGTACAGCCTTGCTTCAGTTCATTGAGGTTTGCAGGCGTTCATTTATGAACAGATCTCTTAAGGCTTCTGCCACAGCGTTTAGCTGGATCGAGGTCTTGACTTTGCCACACTCGATTTTTTTTTTTTCAGCCATTCTGTTCAAGATTTGTTGCTGTTGTCATCCAGACAGCCCTGGATTTATATTCCTTTCTTTCTTTTGCTGTCTCTCTCTCAGGTGGAGCATGAAGGTGGGCTTTACAGTTTTCTGGAGCTCCAGCCATCGCACTTGTGTGCCATCAACTCATCAAGCATGCAGTATTTAAAGACCGGCTCAAGCCTCTACATTGCTGCCTCCTGAATGGTGGTAATCGGGCTCTCTAATGTTTTCTCCAAGCTAAAACCTAGTCCACACGTAGCCGGGGTTTTTCAAAAATGAATATCTGCCCCTGAAAAAACTTGGGTCCACAGCACCTCGTTTTTAAAAAAAAACTCTGTCCAACTTTTTGCCTTCCTGCTTACGTTCAACCAAACATGAAAGATGTTGTTAAAAGAAAATAAGAGCAATAAGTTTGTCTGCATGAAGGCCTGCATATAATCTTTAGTAAGTTGATTATACCGTTTTAAAGAAAACTACTTTCATTTACTGTTATGTCTTAATAATAACCTTTGTTGAACAAAAGTAGGTTTGCAAGATCAGCAGAGACCTTCAGCAGCAGTCTCACTTATCGGGCTGCAGACTAGAAGGAGATTCACTGCCACCCTGAAGAATGTCTGCTGATATGTTTCTCACAATATAATTTGGAATTGTTTTGTATACTGTGCCTAGTGTCTCCACTGTTGGAGATATGCACTTCATCCAATCATTGTATGACAAGTTTTTATGTAACTATTTGTAACTATAAATTAAAGCCCGGACAGTTGCAGGGCGCGAGTCCCCGAACTTTACCTCAGCTGCACAC
>VUQR01007653.1:12303-29659 GCA_015108515.1 Hemichromis elongatus | reverse complement strand
ATTATTTCTCACTTTTACTGTACTCAATTTTTATGAACTACACGTAATGAATGTAAAATAATAATTGTCTTAATTACTGGTGTATATTTTTCTTAAAAATAATAAAATTTATCAAAATGTGGTAACACATTTGTGCTCACCACATTATAATCTACAGAGCTTAACAAATGTATTAGTGATTAAATGTTGAGCTTCATTAACTTATGACTTCTTAGAGAACTCCAGTTTGCTGGCTCAAGTTAGGGTATAAACACATGAATTTAGTTTGGTAGTTGCATAATAAATAAAAAAATATATTTTTTGACAGATTTTAAAAATATTTCTGTTCTTGTTTTCACTGTACGCCAGGTGGTCTAATGATTTATTCAGCATACAGGATCACATTTATTTATGTTTTTTAAGGTAACTGTTTACTTCTAGAGTCCAGCCAGAATCTCATAGATTTAATATAGGACGTTTGTGTCCACAAATACTGGATGACGGTTTAACTGAAAAATGATTATATTATACATTTTTCTGTTTTAACCTCAACTTGATTTTTCAAGCAGCTTTTTTTTTTTCAGTTAATAGTTTATAGTCACATGGTTTGTGGTGACAGTAGAGATGTATACACATCCAATTTCCTAATGTTTTTTATTCAGGAACAGAAAACTTGGTAATCGACTTTCTGCTCTGCAGTGGATGAGTCCCAGTTAATAAGTTGCAGAGGTTGAGTGGAAAGCAACAGCTAAACTCTAAGAAGCGAGCTTTTGGCTGACAGAACAGCATTCATTATTCAGAGCCTGATTGCCGCTTTAAATTAAAACATATTATATGTTACTATTGAAATACGAGAGTGACGTAGAAATACATTAATGTAGACAGACACACACTTTTCACGCTCTTTTTAGCCATGAACACATCCATGACTCACTGATGAGAGCGTGATTTCCTTTTTATTTCCTTTTTACAAAGAACGCTGACATGGCAGGACACTGAAAATGCAATAAAATAGACACTTTAAGGCATCAGCAGCACTGATGGAATTGCATCATATCCATAATAATAATAATGATGTCATATAATATGTAAAGATCTGAATAATGTTGGTTCTTATCAAAGGTTAAAAGGGGAGGTTGGGCAAAACAAACACAATGTTATTCAAATATATTCAACTGTCATGCTTTAATCTTTCTTTCTTTTTTTCCCCAAACAGCCCACATGTAAGCCCTTTAACACCCCTCTGTTCTCTCGGAAGAGCCATTTGCTTTTAGAACAACCAAGCAAACTACTAACAAGCCTTTAAGAGAACATTATGAATTATAATTCAAGAACATTATGTGCTAATTTCTCTCGGGGTAACTCGACTTGCTGGATAGTGCTGGGCTCTGTGTGAGGCCTTTTTTCACTGCCTCCCCTGCTCATATTCGCGGTCACAACAGAGTGAAACCATAACATTTCTCACTGTGCTGCTGCAGCCTATATTTTCATGCTGTGGTGAGTGGGAGCCCAGCGGACCATGCTGGCAAGTCTGAATCATTCCAGTCATTTTTAGTCTTGAGCATTATTCCAACAAGGAAGACACTTATTACCACAGCTGAGCAGTCAGATCTCCGTCCCCTGGCACCTGCCTGCCCTACAGGACATTATTCCATGAATGCGCCTTTGAAGCCTCACGCACACATGAGCGCACACGCATCCATAAACATACATGCATAAATGCGGTCCACACAAACACTTACTAAAAGACACACAGAGGCGAAAACACACATGCAAAATAAGCAACACCATTACAAAGCTATTCTTACTGCAGGCGGTGAGAATAGCTTACTGGGAAGGCTCAGTCATGGAGAAACACTGCACCAAGCAGTGCGTTGGCAGTAAAGCTAAATAACCTCAAACAGCAAACAGAGCTGTTTTCACACTGTTGATCACTTCTTTAGCCACAAATTTATCTGATAGTTTTTTGGTGGGGTTTAAAAAAAAATTAGAAATGAACACGTTTTAGAATAAATTCAAGTTCACATCAAACCAGTTTTTATATTTTAGAAATTTTAAAGAAAAGTTGAATTCTGAATGCTTTCAAAGACGCTGAAGATATGATTGTAAAAGTTAACCTCTCCTCAACTCAAAAAAATAAATAAAATAAAGATGATACAGGTCTTTTCACTGAAGGAGTTATAATTCCCATTACAATACTACACTGAGCCTCGTATGTGAATGAGTGTGCTTTTCAAAATCATATGATAAAAGTTGCAGATTCTATATTATATGATTTGTATATTATTTATAAAAAAAAAACCTTCACTGGTTTATAATTTCCTAAATTAGCTCTTACTTCAACATTTTTATACTCACCACATTAAATGCGAGCCTCTTAAACTCCTTTGGACAAGAAACATAAAACCTTGTGTGGTTCCTGTGAAAAGTGCTCAAATTTCATGAGACATCTAAGGTTCATTTGCCACCTTGCTATTTTGCCTTGAGTCTTAAATACACCCAGTCAAATTGTTCCTGTCCTAATGAAATCAGATCCTGTTTGCCTGCCCTGCTGCTTGAATACTGTGTGGGGAGACTAATACACTGGTAGCAGAGATGCATTTACAGCCGTGTGTTTTCATCTGTGTATGAAAGCCTGTAGCGGTCATCACAAAGTATCCATCCATCCATCCATATATAGAGAAATAGTTTGCAGTAAATATACTGACATTGACATAAAGAGACTTTTGTTCTTAGATGTACTTTATACAAATAGATATGAACACCAATAGCTAAAAACAGAACATTTCTCCTTAAGGGTTTAGGTTTAGGTAAATATCATCAAAGTACAAAACATTTTACTTTACATTTGGTGCACTAGCTCCACCATCGATTTTCAATCAAGACTGCCAAAAAGCTTTTATAGCAGTTCAACACCGAATAACAGGCTCCAAATCATTCAGCTAATCCCTTTCAAACAAGAGCTGGTAGATTAATAAAGTACCAATAACAGCAAAAAGTCTGAGGCTGTTTTTAAGAAGGTTTGATTTGATCACTGATACAAAACTTGCAAAAAGTCTGTGAGGTACCTGCAGCGCATTTGTGCTAAAATGTGCAATTATCTCACAGTGAGAGAAGGATTTAGGAATGGGGGCTCAAGACTTTCACATTAATAGAATGTGCTCGCCAAAATAAAAGCTTGTCCTAGTCTGTCTAGCAGAGATGAAGGTTTTGTCTTATGATTTATTTTGAATTGTGATTTATATGTATGATATATGATGATATATACCTCTCCTAAAAGTAGTTGGTGAAGGGAAAAGATTTATCAGATGCACATAGCTACGGCTCAGATGCTGTCTTTCACTGATATTGTTGAAATATTTCAGAGATCTTGTCATTATTGTGTATTCAAAATTCCGTGTTGCATGTGGGCTAAAAATATAAATAGCTGGACTGAAACGCTCTGGACTGAAGCGAACCGTGTAAAAAGCTGTTACACAATATTTGCCTGAAAGAGCACATTAAACCATTTTCCAAGAATCTGCTTACAGAGCTCCCTGTCTTTAGTTCTTTAAGATAATATTTGACTATGATAACCAATAAGTTTGCGATAAAATCTATCTGTTCCAGAGCAAACTTTAACGCCCCGTTTCTCCTGCTGGGAGCTCTGATTTAAATGCGACTGATCTGGGAATTCAATGCTAGCTGGTGCCTGCTAGAACGATGGAAGCTCTCTTTTCAGAGGAACTTTTCTTTTTCTCTGTGAACAAGAGAAGCTGCACAGTTTGCAGCTACAGATAATACAGCCTAATGCGCACGGCTTTGGTTTGATGATTGCCTGTCTGTCAGCTGGATATCTGATGGAAGTTTCAGGCTGAATCCAAGCATCCACTGGCTTCTGCGACATATATCCTGTGATGAGTTTTAGACATTGTGCGGCATTTTGTTGATCGTTATGCTTGTTTTAATGTGATGTTGAGCTTATCCAATCCTGCTTTTGTTCTCTGCCTCTTTTTTGTTTTTTTATTTTTGGTTATCAGTCGTTGCTGCTTGTCTAACCCCACACTTGGACTAAAACAATTGGCTGCTTACTGCTTATCTACCCCCCCCCCCCCCCCCCCCTTTTTTTTTTTGCCTTGTTAAATAATTTCCATATTAAGGCTTTTTTTAACAATACCCATGGTTTCCATTCAAACACAACTACCGAAGTGCAAGTCGAGGATTAGAATATATAATCTCCAACTCCTTACAACTTCTGTGCAGCGGCATCATTTCCAATTGAACAGGAAAGGGTTTTTTTTTTTCGTTTTTTGTTTTTTTTTGCTGCTGGTGGCAGGCCAAATCCATTGCGTTTCCATTTTTCAACTTCTCCTGCTGCCCTTATCCAATTCAGGGCTTATGATTGTAATACTAAAACAGAGCGAGTTGTCAAACCAGAAACAGCAATGATGAATGCCCCGCTGCTCCGTGTGCTTGTTTGTTTTGGGGTGGCACGGGCGGAGGGGCGCGTGGTGGGGTATTGAATTTTATGCTTACTTGTTGAGGTGCATTTTCTTGACCGCTGCTGCACTGCTGTACTCTACCAGGCAGCATTGATTAAATGGAATAGTTCTGTTATCTGGATAAAAAGGGGCGAAACATGAGGACGATAGTGGGCAAGCGAAATAATGAGTTCTTTCATCTTGGCAGTGAGGGCGTCCGCGTCTTTCAGACTTCCCTGGGAGATGTACACAGCTTAAGGAAACGTTTAATTAGAAAATGTCAACCTTGTGTCTGTGTGCTGTGTGTGCAGAATAATAACATTTTTGATGTGAATATGACAGCACATTTCCTTTTAGCTGCTTTCAGACCAACTAAAAGACATGCAATCAACTGATTCTTAAGAGGGAAAGAAAATAATTAGCCTCCTCTGTTACTGGAAAGGGGCTGGTAGTGATTCTATGGCCCTAGATGCTTAACGTGTTTCATATCACATATCAGGTGAATCCATTCCCAGGGTACTGGCGTGTGTGGGTGAGCCAGGTGCCTAGTGTGAAAGTTAAGGGAAGTAAACAAAAGTAGTCAGAAGACATTAGTCATGATAAGTCATGATCTAAAACAGGATGAATGCCCAATCAACAAAAACTATCGAGAAAATAACACAATTAAAAATCTGGTGCATCATCAAATTATTCTAAATATGACAGAACAAAGCAACATGTATTTATATACATAAATTAATATAGCAAAGCTGATGATTGGTGGAATCCTTCTGCCTCAAGCAGTCCCCATATTAAATAAAAAAATAATAGTTTAGCCTGCACCTGCAGTATGGTTTGATCATAACCTGATGTGGCTAATTGTGCTGACTGCTGGCAAGCAAGATGCTTTTTCCTCAACATCAAAGCTAAATCTGTAGAACCCAAAAAAGCACAAATGAAAGAAATATAAAATCAAGGAAAATAACTCATGGCATATTTGCGTAAGGAGACGGGTGAGCTTGCTAATGATTTAAGACTCAGTGTATTTACAGAGCACTACTAAAAGAGAAATAAATGGAGAGGATCAGTGTTTACTTGAAGCGAAGAGTAAAGGGGGAGAACAAAATGCATGCATATATATATATCTATATATATATAGATATATATATATAAAACACTAATACAGTACTGCTCTAACCCTAACCCTACAGCATACATATACATATAATCACTAATCAAAATGTTTGCATTAAGATCTGTAAACATCTGAATAAAGGCCTAAAAAAGAAAATTAATGTGCCTTTTCATACCAGCTTGCACAACCATTGGTGGAGCTTAGTTGTGCTGGAGATAAGACAAAAGCGAATTTGGTGATAACTGTGGCTGTGCACTGCTATGCAAAGTATTGAAAGACTCTCAGACCCACACAAGCTGAGTTCACTGGTGTCAACAAGCATACCAGAGATTTCTGCTTTAGTGGGAAATCGACATTCTAGCTATGTCATAAATGCAAACCCCTGTGAAATGCTATGACAGAACATACGGCATGTCAACACGACAAAAACACTAAAGAAAAACAATTGTCGTCTCAACATAAGCAATAAAAATGATAGCAACAATACAAAGACTCTGGGGAGAGAGAGATTGCTGAAACTATCAGAACAAACGTGAGGGAAAGTGTGAAGAAGTGGAAAAACAAATCTATTTGCTCCGGAAAAAAATTACCACAACAACATCACTAGAAGATAATTAACAATAACAATATTGCACTAGCAGTAGCTTAAACACCAGCAAGGAAGTCAGCCACTAACATAGGTTACATCGTAAGCTCTACAAAGATGTAGCTGAGTCTAAATCAGGCTTTATAGTGTCACAAAAAGCAGAGGAAATACTGCATGCCGAGCTTCACAACTTATAAGTATGTCTATGAAGGTTCTCAGTCATCCAGGTCATCGTAGTCTAAGGAGCTTGTAAAGAAAAAGCCATCTGGACTTCTTTAGGTTGCTTGAAGACATTTCACCTCTCATCCAAGAAGCTTCTTCAGTTCTAGCGTCAAACGGTGGGGAGTCCCATATTTAAGCCCTGTGGGAGTGTCCCTCTGAGAGGGACAATGGACCCCCTACTGATCCTCTACCTAATCACACTAGTCGAGGTGTTCAGACTTTCTTATTAACTTTTTCATTCGTGATTATGATTTTTGGCTTCCCACAAATGATAAATGAACACGATCAAGCAACACTGAAAATGCGTGTTCCACCAATGGAACGCAAAGCAAAAGCCAATCAAGCACTCCCTAAATCACTGCCTGACCACATGCCTGCATGTGCCAGTCACAGCTGTTCATTCAGACAGATATACAGCAAAACTGCAATGTCTGGCACAGCAGAAGGCGAAGAGTGTGTCCCTTGAAGCAGATCATCCTTTGTTTGGAAATACTGAAGATTTTGGCCAAGTGATGTTAACCAAAAACAAATTATATGCAAAGTGTGCTGAAAAGCAAAGCAACACAACCGACTTATTCGGCTGCCTGAAAACACACCAACAACAGTATGATTAAAGCATGATGGCCAAGAAAAACAATCCAGTGGTTACTAATGTGAATTATCCAACGTCAACTGAGATAAAAGCAGCTTACAAAGATGTGCTGTCCAATAAACATGAATGAGTGAGTAATGAAGGCTCCAGGAAAAGGGTGAACATAAAGACAAAAGCCTCGTGTTATTTTTCCAAAGTGCCAAAACCTTGAGTATACTACGAGTATTATTCACATCTATCATGCAGGTACTTTGAAAGGGGTGAACAAATTGGTATTTAACTTAAGGAGATGCACTTAGGTCTTCTGAATAAACACCTTCTAATAAAGAGGAATACTAGAAATAATTAAAAGCACACTGCTAAAGGTAAAACCAGCAAACTGTTCCTTTATTCCTTTTTTTCATCTAAGAGATGCACTGAATTTACGTTTCTGCGACATTTTGTAAATAAGCAGGAATTAGAACTATTTGGGTGTAAAAGCAGCGTAAGGTTTACATGAAGGTGAAATAAAAACATTTTTGTCATTAAAAGTCAATGAACAGTCATGAGCTCAATATTACTATAGGCTACAGTCTAAAGGTTGATAATATGAGGGTGTAAAACACAGTAACTACCTTTTATTAGACTCCAGCGAGCACAAAACATGTGTAGCTGAATTATTTAACATATATTGAAGTCAGGAGAGATCCAACAAAGGGCCAGAAGTTCATGATGAAACTATATATGGTGGTGGAAAAGCCTTTCTCTCCTCCTTTCTGGGATTCTGCTCGTAGCCCTCCAGTGTGGAAATTGTGTTTGCCTTTCAGATCCATGAGGGCTTTTAAATGATCACAGAAGTACACGCCACTTCCTTCATCTGCCTTGTTAATCCTTGCTAAAACACATATAGATCATAATTAATGGGAGTTGTCTCTGCTTTCTCCGGGTTCCGCATTCACTTAGCTGTGCTGGTTTTCCGTAAGGATCTATCCATCTCAGGAACACTCCTTGTGTTTGTTTTAGCCTGGCTTAATCGAGTCTCTTTAAAAATAAAGGCCTTGGAGGAACCTTTAGGGGTTCTTCTGAGGCCAGCCTTAAGAATTCCTTCATTAACTATTCATCAGATCCAAAGGGAATAATAACCTACATCTGGAAGAATCTAAAGAAGCTGTTTTTCTTGCCTGAAAACTCAGAATGTACATTTTTAAGTATGTTTTCTGTTACTATACGAGTTTATATATCAATACCAGGGCGTAGTAAGCCTAGCTTAAAATTGGCGCCAAATTCCTTCTCAAGTTCTTGTTTAACTGAAACAATTATTCATTCTATTGACTTATAAAATCATGTTGCTGGGTTTGAAATATCAGGATTTGACCTTTTTGTGTCAGGAATTTAAGGGGATAACATTATTTGATTGATCTTGAAAATATTTGCTAGCTAAAACCACCACTGAGCATCGTAGCAGGATGTTTATACAATGCCAAAGCAGTGTTGCTTAATTTGTTTAGCCTCACAGCATGTTTAAGTTGAGTGTATTTTAGTTTGGCCTAACCCATCAGCTTCATGCATGACAGATGCATGAAACCAACATTCAACGAAACTTTGCATGATTACACCTGATATTTTAGAGGACAACGGTAGTGCCGAAGAGCCGGTCTCATCCATGTTTGTTGCTATTTTTGTAAGGAACCATTTAGCGCATTAAGCAGCAGACAGCAGACCTTCTTAATCACTTCCAGTCAAGCATCTCACTCAGCTCCTGTGTTTTTATACTGACGTATTTAAATCTACAGGTGTAAGCTAGCGGTGTCACACTTCATTAACTCTCTGATGGTTGATTTCATCAGACAACACGCCTTTCTCCCATTCCTGCAATCACAACATAATTCCAGTTAAGAGTTGCAGCTGCAAAGAGCATTAATGGGAAATATGACCACCATTTATAACAACAAAATATTTTTGTGACCAGAGGCCGTGAAGTACTTTTTTTTTTTTTTGTAAAGCTGGTACAGTCTTTATCCCAAACAAACAAAAATCTACAGACTTTTGCAGAAATTTGCAAAATGTTGAAATTAAGCTGTTCTTAGATTTGGATTTAAGGATCTTTGATGGCCCATTGATGAACCCTGGTTTTGTAAGGTGTAATGTTAAACTGAGCCCACTACACTGGCCTCTAAACCCTAAGTTAAACATGAAGACAGAGCAAGGTTATTTATTGCCTCCATAAAAGCGGGTGAGTGTGAAAGGAAAGAAGGGCGGAAGATGGAGGATAGCATGAGAGTCGGAGCAGCTGCGGGCTGGACTTTCTGAGAGGCTGTAGTTTTTTATCAGAAGAGGATCAAGTATCACACAAATCAAAGCAGGAGGGTAAAAAAAAAGGAAGGGATGCAAAAACACAAAACCACACAGTCTCATTTAAGCGAGGTGGTCGTCTAATATCTTTGCTTTTAGACGGCCGCATACATCATCACACATACACCCTGATTCATTCAGTGTTAACAAAAAAGCGTGTTAACGTTCACGCTTCTTTATGCCTCAGCCACAGGCGCAAACGCATGAATACACATTCACATGTGTTGGCACAGTCAGACAATCAAGTACAAAACAGCCACGGAACAACAGTCACACACGTGCATGCACAAATACAGTCACAAAGTGCTCAAAGTTTACCTCTCACCCATATTAGCACAGCCAGGCTCGTGGCAAAACACACAAGTCCCTGATCAGTAGCTGATAGTGAGCACATCAAAAGTCTGAAGATGAAACTGTTCCTCTGAGGTTATTGGATGAATGCCACAACGGCCGTGATCCTGGGTACCTTGTTCCAGTGTTTCTGGTCTTATAGTGTCTGTTTAGATGTTTCAGGCTGATTCTTGGTTTATTTAATGTTTAGACTCATTTCATGCATTATTCCTAGAACTTTTGTTACATCCCTCGTAGGCTCGGTTGAGTAGTTTCAGTGTCTTCTAGTTAAGTTACTCGTGTTTCTAGTCCTTAGTCTCTTGTCTTAGTTACTTTGCTCTTGTGTTCTGTTCTTCTTGGTCTTGTCTCTGTGTCCCCCCTAGAGTCCCCTGTATGTAGTCAGTTTTGTATCCCTGTGTGTATAGTTGGCGTCCCTTTGTTCTGTACTTCACATCTTACTTTGATAGTCCCTCATCTTGTGTTCCTCACGGTCATTAAGTTCTGCCACCTACTGTGCCCCTGTTGTCCCGTATCAACTCCCTTGCATTAGGCTACGTCTACACTAACCCAGATAAATTTGAAAAACGCGTTTTCGTCTGAAAACGCTATCATTTTCAGTTGTTTTCACAGAGTTGTTCGTCCACACTGAGACAGCCAAAAACATTTACGTTCCTGTACTGCGCATGTGTGAAACCTAAGACGATTCGCCCTGTGTCACTTCTGTCTGCAGTTTATTTACTTTCCGGCTCTTTGAAAAGTCCCAGCAAAATGTCGAGGAAAAGCACCGAGTTTTTTAAATGGACTAACAATGAGGTGGTGTTGTTGCTGCGGCTAACACAAAAGTACAAAGTTGCAAAATCGAGATAGAATTAAAGAATTTTCTACATGCTCCAGATATCTTTTCCGAAAACTTAGTTTAATTGGTCACATGACTGCATCGTATGACTAACATGCGTCATCGTTTCTGAAAGTCTGCGACACGAAAATGGTATTTTCAAATGTATCCGCTTTGGACAGCGTTTTCCAAAAGCTACGTTTTCCTTGACCAAAAACGACATCTCAGTTTGGACGGGAGGCCAAAATGATGCGTTTTCAAATGAAAATGCAGTAGTGTGGACTTGGCCTTAGTCTATGTATGTGTATGTACTCCTTATGTTTAGTTATTTCTCCTTGTTTCTATTGTCTCTTGCCTTTGTTTTGTCCTGTTGTCTCCTTGTGAAGTCAGTCGTGTCTCCGTGTGTTTACTCTTCTGTGTCAAGTAAGTGTCTTAATATCAGTCTCTGTGCTGTTACTTTCAGTTTTATTTGTAGCCTATGTACCCTTGTGTGTTGTATTGAGTTTGGCTTCCTTTGTCTCGTTAACTGCTATTCGGTTCATCTGTGTTCCCATGTGCCTCCACTTCCCCTAGTCACCTGCTTGTCTCCCTTTATCCAGACCAACAGCGGCAGTGCTCCTGGTGCTTGTTCCCAGTTAAGTTTTTGTAGATATTTCCTAGTTGCCTTGTGCTTTTTGTCTTGCATCAGCCCTAATAAAATGGCTGGTTTCTCATTAATCTCCGCCTGCCTGCGAGTCTGGATTCTTTTCTCCGCAACACACGATATGCATCCCTATAGATCATGGCAATTATGTCTAGGCATCTGGTTAACTTCCAAGTAGAGTTTAGCTTATTATTTAACTAATTAAAACCCTGATTATTAGATCACTAACACAGATTGCTGCATGAGTATAATGTACGAGTATTTCTGGCAAAGAGGTTGAGCATAACTCAATGTAGTGTAGTGTCATGCAGGTAAGAGCTGAAACAGGAGCTGTAATATGGACTCAAATAACAGATTTTGAATAAAAAGTGTTTACCCAGCATGTGAGCAAAAAGTAGTTAAATATCTTGTTTACTGAATTGTTTAAATTCGTGTTTTTCCTCTGGGTCTCATCCATACATCAAATAGTGAATATGTGACATAAACAAATATCCAACACAGGTTGGAAAACACAAAAGAAGGCTAAGAATGTATCTTGTATAACCTATTTTTGTGTCTTACCGTCACTGGTCTGTCCGAAGCCAAGTCCCCCCTTCCAATGCCAGCTCCTAAATTGGCAAGATAGTTGAAAAGGACAAAATAATACCAAGAGTGACTGCTAATGTAAATAATACTCATGTTGTCATTTCTAAGTAAGTTGAGAAAGTGAGTGTTCCTGTCAAATCAGCCAAATTTCAGCATAAAAACCATAAATAATGGCCCCTGTTTCTAGATCTGATAAGGCTTCAAATTCATGCTTCACTCAAACTGGACTTCTTTTATTGCACTTCATCATTTCATCATTCATCGTTTCAATAGCACAAGCAGCAACTCATGGCAGCACTGGCCTTTTTTTCTTGTCTTTTGTTTTTTTCTGTTGATGTTTTTTATGAATACAGACAGTCTTTCTGTGTTAGCTGGATGCAAGAGCATTTTGACCTGGAAGACATTAAAGTTTAAGTTTGGACTGAAGCTTCAAACATCTAGATGCATCTCACTCAAGCCTGAAAGGTCTGGGGGCATGGGAGTTACAGACGCTGTCAGACAAACACCTTTATTTACCTCCCCAAAAAATATGAAGCTTACTAAAAATTTATCTCAAGCACCAAGTACCCCATTCACAAACTGAACTTTGAGCGTTAGACTGATTATTATATTGAATGCACTCTTAGCAGCATGTGCCTTCTGCCAGTCTATTTGAATAAAGCATTTCACTTGCGTCTTCTGGTTTTTTGGGTATGTGATATGAAAAAGAACGGTAGTTTGCCGAGCAGAAAATAAAACACACATACTTACCACGTGCCTGCTTGAATTTATCAGAACCAGAAAACAGGTCTGTAACAGTGGTAGAGTAAAAGAAAACATGACCTACATACAAATGAAAAATAAAAAGAACAGTTTTTAATGAGAGTATAGCATCAAGTCAGTTAAACTTCTGGGATACTGATCTGGTTAGTTAGGAAGCGGGGGTCATAGAATACCAGAATTAGAAGGGCGCTCTGTGCTTTTCACAGATGAGAGCAGGTTTACCCAGAGTACAGGTGATAGATGATAGATGTGAAAGGGTCTGGTGGAGCCTTGGATACCGTTATGTTGTCTGTAACATGGTTCAGCATGGCAGGCTTGGTCCTGGCTCTCTGATGGTTTGGGGAGGTGTTGATCTCTACAGGCTCAGAAATGCGCTGGGATAAAATCCTTAGTGACATCGTCAGACTCTATACTGGTGTGGTGGGTCTTGGGTTCCTCTGGTGAACGACAATGCCCCTTCTCATGTGGCAAGAGTATGCAAGCAGTTCCTGGAGGATAAAGGAACTGATACCACTGACAAGCCTACACACTCACTTGACTGAAATTAAACAGAACAACTGTGGGACTTTATGTTTCAGTCTATCCAACACTGCCAGGTTGCACCTTAGACTGTCCAGGAGCTCAGTGATAGTCCAGATCTGGGAGGACATCATCCATC
Organism: Hemichromis elongatus; assembly: GCA_015108515.1. NCBI lineage: Eukaryota > Metazoa > Chordata > Actinopteri > Cichliformes > Cichlidae > Hemichromis > Hemichromis elongatus. Next base: position 16,562 of record VUQR01007653.1, on the reverse strand, counting down.
ATCTTATTAGGAGCATGGCTCAACATTGTCAGTCATGCATACAAGCACGTGGAGCCATACAAACTACTGAGTGCCACTTTAAGTTGCTGTAATGAAATTTAAACAAAATACGCTACCTACTGCATCATTTTTTCAGCCCTCTGAAAGTTGATAATTTTCATTTCCATGAAACAGTGTGGCAACCTTTTACTCCTTACACATACGTAACATCAGTACAGATATCGCTCATGACATTTCCCCATTGAGAGCAGATGTGTTTTTTAAGAGGTTTTTTGTTTTTGAGTGGTGTATATGCACCTACCAAAGTTCACCAGTATAATCCCAGCACACCCTACTAGCTTTTCCCACTGGTTTGTTTAAATCAAACAACAAACAACCACTTCACGTCCTAGCTTAATTCCAACTGGGGTGTTGATGGGAATGGGAGATGTGAGGAATATTGATATCAAGCCTTTTTTGATCCAAAATGTACACCTAATGTAAACTTAATTTAAATCCATAGTTTTTAAATGTTAGGTTTGAGATAAAAAAAAGGTGTTCCTGTTGAAAACATGGCTGGTTTAAGGAGTAGCTGTACAGATAGAAGCTGTCTGGTACAGAATGAACATGAAGCGTTTTACAAGTTAAAGCAGAAAGAGAGGTCAAAGAGCCAAAACTAAATAACTGTTGTTGATTATCTCCCACTCAGAAAGACAACATAAAGTTGTTAAAGTCAGGCCGCACCACCGGCTGTCTGACAGTTTGTCACAGATCGCAATGGCTTTCAGAAAAGAGCAACAGTTCAAATCAAGCAAGAGGAGCACTGAGTGAAACACAGTAGCGATTGGTGTGCTAATGATGCACCTTTTGTTTACCACATGACGACCTCACACAACTGCACACATCCAAGCCCAGGAACACACATGCACCCATTGATATTTGCACAAAGGTCCTTGGATCCTTCCATCAAACACTGGCTTGTTTCATTTTCATTTTTATGCTGTACATTTCTAGCTGGAATTATAAGACTGAGATTTCTGACAGCCTTACCAACGTATAATAAAGAGCACAGTTTCAAGCACAATGTTTAACACAATGAAACAGGCCCAGATGCTAATATTCTTTAAACATTCCCTTCAGCAGTGACGTGAGATTTTAAGCACTTATTGCTCATCGCTCTGCGATGTGGCTGACAGGTGTTTGGTTTAGTGACTATCATTCTTGCATCTATAAAATGTCATAAACTGCAACTCGTTATCGTTGGATTTCTGGCACAACGGGACGTGAATCATGCCACTAGCATTTTCGGCTTTTGCGTCTGAACAGTCGATACATTTTCCAACAGGAATTCACACACTGAGGTAACATAAATACTGTACTACACCATGACCCTGCTCTCTGTTTTGTTTCTTTTTACAGTTTGGACTTAAACGGTAAATTCTGTGCAATTGTCATACCACGATTAGTGCGGCGCTAATGGATGACAGATGGATGTAAAATAATGTCTTCCAAAAGGCAATTCTTTACCACAATCATTGCAATTGGCAACACACAGTATGATTACAAAAACTGTAAGTTTCCTTAAATCATTTAGCTTGCAAGATTAAAAAAAAAAAAACACTTACACGACATTTTTTAATCTTATGGGAAAAGGCAAAAGTGTTCCCAAAAGCTTTTTCAGTTTCCAGAACTCTAATAACCTTAACGTCCTGTTTAATTATGATTATTGACCAACAGCTTAGCCCAGGTTCTCTCTTTGATCAATACTACAGATGTGAGCTGCCCAGTGTAATTATGGCTATCATTATAAAAGGTTACATACTGAGAAAAAACCTCTTTGGCCTTATTATGCGTGACAACAACAAAGCCATTTCAACAGAGGTATAAATTTTGCCTGTACAGTGAAATGCTATTGTCCACACAGAACCGTTAGCAGCTGATTTATCTGTTTAATTATTTTGACTGAGCTGCGGGTTCCCAGGCAGCTGTCACACTCTGAACATCATCTCACCGTGGGCTGTAACTCATTAACATGGCAGACGCCTCTTTTTAGATACAGAGAGCGAGCCAGCCTAAACCGCTTCACAGAAGGCCAATCTCTCTCCCTCCCGTTCTGCCACTGCAGCCCATCACCTGCTGCCAAGAGTCCTTTCAAGGGGATTTTTCTTGCTCCAGTGATGCACGGTAAGGAGAACTTCCCTGTGGGGTTGCCTGCCCACTTTTCATGGTGTGGGATGTTTTATATAGGAGCTATTCTGCAGAAAACTTCCCATCTTAACAAGAAGCCACTTGAAATAGCTGCGTTTGTTTCATAATGCCGTGGCCATTTGGGAGAAAATAGGCCCATTCGTAATATATAATACCTGAGATGATTTTTTTTGAAAACCATTTTCACAGCATGATACTGCAGCCCTTTGTGGGTTTGTGGAAGAAGTATTCAAATCCTTTGCTTAAAGGTTCCGAAAACCTATTTCCCCAATCAGCTCCTTGCTAAAAGAGATGTGGTCCTGCATGAACACAATTTTCTCCAAAAGTAATCTCATATCAGCTGTTCTGTCAGAGCGTTTCTCTGTGGTTTAAAGTAGACAGGGCCTACTTACCAAAAAGGTAATGCTCCATACTTGTGAACTCCCCAAAAAGAACTTCTAATTCTTCAAATTACAAACATATGGTCTGGATGAAAGTGATTATCTAAGAAGTATATGCTATGAATATGTAATTTACCAAACTTGTAAATGTAGCCCCATCGAAATAAAATGGATTTTCTGTACGTAATGATAACGAAACTTTGTATTTAGAAAATCTTCCTTCTTTCTATAAACTGACAAAATCTTAATATCAACATGACTCGTGATTTCACAGCTTCTCTGCTGTTCTTTTGTTTATGAAATAAATAAAAAACACCAATACTTTATGGATTAAAAAGCTTAGATGTTAAACTAAATGACTGTACCAATCAATTTACGGATATATAAATGCACCTTATGACATCAATCCCTCATTATATTTACCTTTCTCATATTTAATAGACCTTGAAGCAAAAACAAGATCAATGTGAGTGTTTGTATCTATCTTGGACTAGAGCACCTTAATTGTTAATGAATTCATCTTAATTAAGTGAATTATAGAGTTTGTTAAGGCAAAGTGACTTTGGCCTGAAAACGAATGTGACTCTTCCTTTAATTGAACGTTTTCCTAATTCAGATTAAGCTCCCTAAGCTGCATGTCAGGGATATTTATCCCCCAGGAAGGGAGTGGTGACCTCTTATTCTAAAGATGCAAACAGTTTTCATGAGAGTTTTTTTGGGGATGTCAGATAGCAAAAGCAATGACAAGTCATTTTTCAAACACAGCTGTTAAGAATCGAGACTACTGACAGGGACTAGAAAGAGACCATATTTCTCCCGTGTTGGCTTTTCTCCCAGTTTAATCCAGAACCGAATTTGAAATCCTTCTTCTCACTGACAAGATTTTAAATGATCAGTCCCGATTTTATCCTAAAGATTTAATAGTAGTGTTTCACCCTAACAGAGCACTTTGCTCTCAGACTGCTGGTGCTTCCTGGGATATTTAAAAGTAGACTGGGAGCAGAGCCTTCGGCTTTTAGGCCCCTTTTCTCTAGAACCAGTCCCAGTTTGGGTTTTAGAGACAGACAGCCTCTATACTTTTAAGATTAGGTTTAAAGTTTTGGTTTATGATAAAACATATAGTTAGGATTAGGTGAACATAAGGGGGGGCCAAAATTCAGGGGTTGCATCCTCATGAGGACCCGACCTACAGGATCTACGTCGGCCGGGTCCTCGTGAGGTGGGGTTGGCTGGAAGTGAGCGGCTGGTGAATTTGGACGGTCTAGCCTTCAGACTTGCGTCACCAGCTGTCTCGGGCTACGTTCACATGTACACGGGTATTTTTGAAAACAGAAATTTTCCGTTTTCATTTTAGGTAAAAAAAAATCTGATCCACACGTGCAATTTTGGAAAAATAACTCCTTCCACAATTAAACACTAAAAACAGAGTTTTCGAAAATCTCCACCCTGGCAGGAGTTCTTAAAAATCTCCGTTTTCAGTGACCCAAACAGCCGTGTACGTGTGGACGTAGCCATCTGCTCCTTGCTATCCTAACAGAACACTGAAGTAACCTCTCCATCATCTCACACTTTTTGACGTTTATTCAACTGTAATCTCAGCCAAGCCGATTTACTCAGGAAGAAATAAAACACTGAAAAAGGCCAAAGTGACCTGCACGCGCAAAAGAAGACGTTACACACAACGTGCTCTGT
>VUQR01007652.1:3365-19557 GCA_015108515.1 Hemichromis elongatus | reverse complement strand
CAAACTGTGTTTAGACTCTTTGTTCCTAACGCCTTCGTATGCTTATCTCCAAGGCCGAGACGGATGGCGGGTCTGGGCCAGCGCTGAATTGTCGGCTGCAGGGAAGGATGGCTGCGGCTCCTTGGCCTACCTCTCATCCCCTACCCACCCCTGCTGCTTGTCACGTGCTTTATGATGTTGTTGTGTGGACATTTGTGTGCTAATTGTGCAAGGAGTGTTTTTTGTTTTCTGTTCTCACGCTGACCTCCCATAGGAGCCCAGCATGAGTAGAGGTCTCTTTTTTTCTCTCCTAGTCTAGCCCATTGTATTACATTTCAGGGTTTTTCCATAATACTACCGGTCTCCGACTGTCTCCCCATGGTGATGTCTATGTTGTGTATGTAAGGTCGGGGGGGGTCCAATTTCGCTGCAGGGCAACTTGTGTGTGACAATAAAAGACTTCTGATTCTGATTCTGAGATCTACTCCGAGATAAAGAAAGCATCACTTATTCAAACATATTCATACACTTACACTTTTAGGTATATTCATAGTGTTTGTTTTTTTTATACACACCCCGGTTTGATGATGCACAGCTACAGTACTTATGACAGTATTTTGTTTCCATTCTTCCTAGAAAGTTTGCCTGACTATCTCCATTTTCAGCCTTTCCATTCAGTTTTTATCTTTGTGCCTCTCTTTGTCACTGTGCCTACCCCCTTTCAACTCCAGCTCCCCATTTCCCTCTCTCTCCCTTTCTCACTGCGACGATGATATCATAATGAAGCATATAAGCCAGTAACAGTGCGGTAATTAAAGCTTCTGCTGGCTTCCTCTGCTCAGAATGTTTCCCATGAAAATGGTCCCCCCCTCCCTTATTTATCCTCGTATTGTATTAGCCAGATAGCTGGAAGTGAGGCTTGTCCTCCCGATGGCTGATCGGTTCCCAGTGGCCTACATTTATCTGCGCTGCAGTGTTGGCCTGCATGTGTGATCGAACAATCCATGTTTTCTATGCTTCTCCGTTAAACTTCGCTGTTCTGCATCTGCACCCCGTCCTTCAGCTGTCTTCTCTGCATATGTTTGGATGTATTTCAGACCTCATCATTGATTGCTTACTATTCAGCTCACAAGCTCATGTACTGGTAACCTTTCTGACACATAGTGTATGTGCAGAAAGAGGAAGAGGAAAAAACAAAAGAACACATTAAGTCATACACACAAAGGTCACCTTTCCTTGCTTCATTATAGCTGACAGATGTGCCCATAAATAATCGGTCCCCTAGTGGAGCCAGAAGATCCAAAACAAATACTGATAAAGATGATGCACAAAGAGAAGCACCCGTGCAGGAATCATGCATGCACAGTGTCATTATTTGCTGATAGTTTCTTCTGCAATAGGTTTCTGACACTGCAGTAAAATCATCATTCTGCCTAAGGAGTGATTCGCCCCCCCTTTTCTTCTGCACCCGTGGGAGAGATAAGCAGCTTTTGTCACACCGTTGCCTTTTGTAAAATAGAAGGAAAGTCCTTATCTCGAGTGAAAATGAAGTGTTAAAAGGGACCAGCGGACAGATTGATTCAGATTCAAATATGGTCAGACTGAATTTAGGAGATGATTCTGATAAAAACCCAATCGAGCGTCTTTGTATGCATGGTGATTCGGGCCAAAATGAAGATCCCCATTGTGAAACTCATTACCTCTAACCTCGGTGCTTTTTGTTACAGCACGGCCTGTGTCACTCTGCGCTGTCTGCACCTCCTCAAAGGAAGTTAATCCCATTGTCTGCTTTACCTCAAGCAGCGCAGAAATGAACTCTTTTAGGTCTGCGAACGTAAAGTTGCGAACGGACAAAACGGTCACCATTTGGAAGAATTTCAGTTTTTTTTCCAGATAAAGGCCAATTTATCAAATGCATTTATTGGGCCTCCAGCTGTGGCATTATTTCTACCAGGATTGTGGTGTAGGAATATCCATTCAATTTAACAGACAATAGTCTGAACATTTGTGTTTCCCTAAGGACAAATTTTATAGATGGCGAGCTTTTTTAGTGCCACCATGAGTGAAATAGCTTAAAAACTAGGTGCATTACAACAGAAGTTTATAATAAAAAAGAAATGTCCCCTCGTGATCCATTTTAATAACTTTGCAGATCTTCTGTCAGTAACAACACATTGACTACGACTCTTGTTCGTCCCTGAAATGTCTCAGCGATCATGAGAGACACAAAATGAGAGACACCGGTGGATCTCAAAACTGGTCAGATGGCCCTTTTTTTGGAAAACTTTGATGTGCTGACTTTTCATCTGGTTTTATATCAAAGCTAATAAGAAAAACGGTCCAGCAGGTGCTTTAAAATGCAACTAACATTCAGAACAGAGGACATTTCCATCACCCTTGGCTGTCCTTTGTTTCGTGCTTATTGGCACATGCATGCTAACTCCAAACCAAGAGCGTGAACATGGTACATGTTACTGCAAAATGTGTTATCGTGCTAATGTGAGCATTTAGCAGATGTACAGCAAAAGGAGTCCAGCACAGCCTCACCAGTGTCCAACGTGGTAGCTGTACAGCTCTGATAGCCTCTGCTTCAAGGTTTATTACTGATTAAAATCTGTTGACTATCAGTGAATTACATGCTGAGTGTAGTGTGTGGAAGAGCTGTAAATTAAACATGCAAGATAATGCATTTTCTGCATGAGAACTCCAGCTTTTTGATTGTGGTGACCAGCTGAAATATAATAATACTTGCATGCATGTAAATCTTATTTCTTTTTGTCAGAGGTTTTGCCTTTTATCAACTATATCTGTCTTTTTTTAAAGATAGAGTCCTAATGACCTGTTGATTGGGGAAGCAGCCACCTCAGTACTCATTAACTTTCTGTTAATGTATTATATGATACAGATTTATGGCTCTAACATATCTATAGAGCTGGTGTGCTGCAATACCCCATCTGAATGAGCTCAAGGTCCATCTGTGGTGTTAAAGTTTAGATATGGTCCTCCATGTGTGGGCAATAAGGGGGTGAATTGTTGGATGAGACACCGTCTCCAGAACTGCGAGGAAAATGGATGTGGAGAAGGGCCGCGATCGTTCCAGGGGTATGAGCACCCTGGAAATGTGTCTGATATTCATCTTCATAGCAATGACCGGCGCCTGCATTGGCTTGGTCGTCATTTACTTCATTGACAAAGCTGACTCTGATAAAGAAGGTGAGTGTTTACTTCAGCTGAAACACACCGTGCTCTGTTTTAATATCAGCGTTTCTCTGAGGTACTTCAAAGCCAGATGTCATATTATGCTGATGATTTTCTCAAACATCTTATATACTTGATTATGTTCTTCTAAAAAATAAATCATACATTCTTTTTTCGAAACTTGGTCTTTATTTATGATGTATTTCCAACTTTTTTTAAGCAAAGTTTGATATTCACAAGTTTGGTGTGCAGACCTTGAACGTGTGTGTGAGACATGTTGCATCTCGTAGTTCTTTCTAAAAAAGAACCTCGTGGAGATTATGCAGATTGTTGAAAATCTTTTATTGCTGGTAAATAACTGGTGGATAATTGTTCACCCAGCAGTGATTTGAACAAAGCCAGTGTACAGAGACATGCCATAGTGAATGTGTTGAGCTAAAATACTCAAAGCATCTAAAATATCTGAAGTATTTATTGCAAAGTACCAAACAAATTAATATGTATCATCATCATAATGATTAGACTGCTTCCACTGTGTCATAGAAGTGAAAGTGTAAATGGACCAATTCTTATAAAGCACTTTCCTGCTTGGGCATTCTGCATCAATGTGCTTTCTACCCAACATTCCTTCTCTAACGAACACACTGAGAGCAACTCGAGGTTCAGTATCTTGCCTAAGGATACATTAGCTACTTTATAGGCAGTAGCTGTCATGAGTCATGACTTCACTCATTGGTTTTGGACTAATGTCGTTTTTGGAGTTTCCTTTTGGGGTACAGCTACATTCAATTTTTAGCCAAAAATAGCTAGCTTGTTAGCTTGCTGCATTCATAAATTGGGCGTAATGTAAGAGATGTGCATATCACTTAAATAAAACAGAGCGAACCATACAACAAACCATGATGTTAGTCAGAAAATCCATTAAGATGCTCCAAAATACTTTAAGACCACACACACACACACACACACACACACACAAACCTGTGAATCAATACAGCCAGGTCCCTAACTCCAGTATATACTGTATGTGGATGACTTCGAAGAAGTCACCTTACCCAGAGTTGTTATGAGTATCCATAGAGACAAAAACTGTTTTTTTTTATTGGTGTTGGCTTAAAATTTCAACTCTGGAAGTTGCACCTTGGCCTGGACTGAAAAGCAGTTATGATATTATAAACTATAAAAATATTATTATTAAAGTTTTTTCCCCCTTTTTACATAAAAGTGTATTTAAAATTTTTTTAAAGACATGTAAGTATTTGTTTTTTTACAAATACCTTAGAAACTCATGTAAGCCTCAACTGTACTGAAATTTAAACACACAAACAGAATTAACACCTTCAGCTATTAGCAAGTTAACATGCTGAGATCAGCATTAAGGGCAAAGTACAGTCTCACGGTGCACTCTTAGACTGGTAGGCTGGCTGTAAGACTTCCACAGCATTTTCTGTAGCAAATACAGGAGCGGGAAACACAGACTTAAGGCAACAGAAAATGTAAGACCAGTGCTAATAAATGGCTATTATTGGAAATAAAGGTAAGGAAGGCCTACATGAGTTTGTGCTCATGTGAAAAAGGAAACAAGTCCTGCAATGATTTTTCCAGGGTTTTTACTTTATGATCTCTAAGAAATTAAGGGACACACGAGAAAAGGTGCACAATCAGGAGCTCTCAGTATCGTAAAATGACTGCGTTTAATCTTATTGCATGCATCATCACCACTGCAGCAGTCCTTACTATAATACCATCCACTGACACCATCTCCTCTATTTTTTCAGAGCTCCTGTTTAGCAAAACAATTATTTATTCTGGCCTTAAGCATGAAAAAAGAAATTAAACAGATGGAAATGGCTGTTTTGTGAAAGCAGACACATTTCAGCTGACTCGAATTGTCTTTGGAGAATCAACCCTGAATTGTTTGTTGTCTGAGAGGCGTAAAGTGGTGATTATCGGCGGAAACAAATTGATTCTTACGTTACCCATCAGTATGTGCTTTGCTCCTGAAAAACCGCTGTCAAATAGGTCTGCTGCACATTTGACTATTTGATCAGGCATTACTGTATGAGTATTATTATTTTTCACCTGGTCTTCATCACTTCAACAAATACGTAAATGTAATGGAAAAAAAAAATCACTGTCTCAGATTTGTGTTTGTTTGGCACGACAGAAAAAAAGTGACAGAAGCTTCTCTGGCAACAACACTGTAGATGCCACAGGGTGTAATCAATGCTGGCACCGAGGCTTTGATTTTTTAAAGCACGTACCTTTAAGGTGTTTTTTAATTATATAAAAATCACGTGTTTAAGCCCGACTGTATACTATACCCCATATTATATAATTTATAACCAAATACCTAAAAAAAAAAAGCTTATTCCAATCCACCTCAGTCAATCAAAACACAGAGGCGATGACACTAACATACAAATTTGACACAGAAAGGGCGACTAAGGAATATTTTAAAATCCTATACAAACTAATCCCCTGTGCAAAATATTAACTGAAACCTGTAGAAGCTTAAGGAAGATCGAATAAAGAAAAATGATTCAGAGGTCAAGAAGTGAAAAACTCAAGTGTCTAAAACCCTAATCCCTGGGTAAAAACCCAACAGTCTTAAAGGAAGGATAATTAAAGACTGCTTTAGCAAGTTCCTGGTTCTGCACTGGGTATAAATGCACAGCAATCAGCTGTCACAGTCAGCTCAAAGGCTGCTAATGCTGCAATCTACAAATGAACCCAGGAGCTTCAGAGTGCACAGGAAGAGCAGCTTTTTGTTATTGTAGGCTCTTTACTTTACAATGTAAAGCACCTATGCTACTGTTGTGATTTGGCTCTGCATGAATACAAATGAAGTAAATAGAATTGAACATTGTTTTTGTTAATCAATGAAGGATGGCTGTTCTTTAAGTGGAGATCATGTTGCCATGATTTAAAAAAAAAAAAAAAAGACAGCTCAGCATAAAACCATCTGATTTATTTCCAGGGCTGACCTTGGGGTGTGGTGCTCCTCAGGAGCTGTCTGGAGAGTCAGGCACCTTCACCAGCACAAACTACCCCAGCAGCTACAACAGCGGCCAAAGCTGCGCTTGGCACATCACCGTGGACCCTGAGAAGGTGACAAGAATCATCATTAGAAGCTTCCGAACTTCAGCCTCTCTTTAAATTATATCACCAGAAAGTAAAATTAGAAAGAAAATTTAATTATGCTAATTAGATTTAAATACAACTCCAGATTACCTGGTATAATCAGTTTAATACGGAGTAAATATAAACATAACGTATAGAATCCAGGGCAGGTATTGTATTTATTTGATAGTCAAACACTAATGCAGTTCAGCCAGCCTTAACTCCAACAAGAGTTTTTATCTAAAAATTTTAATCAGTTTTATCTTAACAACTGTAGCTTTTTAATTTGGCATCTGGTTTACATATTCAAGAAATTACAGTGGCTTATTATGATTAGGTTCAAGGCAAAGCAGAGGTGAGTTATCTCTGTAATAGTGGCTCACACAACTCCACAAAGCCTCTCCTGAGATTCATGGTTGGTCTTGGTTTTGTAACACCATCTTTTTTAAAATAATTATTATAGATTGAAGGAAAAACATCTCCAGGCTTCTAATAGTCTGAAATGATTTTCCTGTGAACACCAGTTTTAGCACAGTCACATTATCTCTCTTTTCAGTTCAGATCAAAACCATTTACTTATCTCTCTATTTCACAGTCTTTAGTTTGTCAAATTACTGTTATGGAAACTGTCTTATGTGAGGCCAAGCAGTAGAGGACAGCTGGGATGAGTGCTGTGGCAGCGGTGTGGACAGATGGCCGCCTTGTCTCCTTCATTCTCCTCAGCTTTCCTTCTCAGACCCAGAGGACAAAACAAATCTTTGATCCTTCTTTCTCTGGCAGCACGGCAGTCCTCCTGCATGCCCGACACAGAGGCTGTTATCTAACTGCATCTCTTTTTCTCTGTATTTGAACACATTCGCAAACATAACAAGACAGGGGCGTACCTGCTCTCGCACGTGTGCACACGCGCACAGAATTTACACTGAGCTCTCACTCTTGCCTATCTCTCCAGCAGCGCCTTCTCAGATTCAAAAAAGAAAGATGAAACACCTCTGCGTGTTTGTGTTGCAGGTGATCCATTTGTGGTTTGAGGAGTTTGCCTTGGAGGACACCCAGCTCTGCACAGCAGACTTTATCACACTCCAAGACTCACTGGGAATCATTGGTAAATATCTCACATAAATTCCAGCTTTCCAGCAGGGTGGGGGGAAATTATTTTTAAAAGATGGCCTTGCGTTTCTGGACAGATGGGCATCTGCCCTTTCAAAGCTAAGGGTTTCATCTCTCCACAGGCAGACTCAGCTAGTGAGCCACACACGGTCACGCTGGTTCAGTGCACATTACTCTGCACTAACTCCAACACTGTTTTTAACCACACAGGAGAGATTTTTAGGAAGGAATAACATCATAAACTTGGAGTTGGTGTTGCCAGACGAGGGCACAGATTTAAAGAATGAGGCTATATTTGGGAAATTAGGTGGACAGGTTGAGTTCATGCAGGAGTCTCTGTGGACTGTGATGTTAGCAGATGATATTGTGATCTGTAAAAAGTCCAGGAAGCAGGTGGAAGAGAGCTCAGACTGGAGGAAGTATGCACTGCAAAGTCATAAGCACGACTCAAGAGGGAAACTCACAGGGTTTGTGAGACAGAGGAGGATGCTGTGTGTCTTGGGTGAGATGGAGGCCTCCCTAAAGGGCACAGCTGAAAGATGAAAAAGAAGTAAAACAGTAAAGTCAAATTTATTGGTCCTGAGAGGAAATTTCTATTTATAATTATAAAACCATTTCATCATTAAAAGAGTTCATCTGCAAAGGTCTGTAAACGCCACCTCTGTGAAAAAGGAGATAAGCATATCTAGTAAAGCACTCAGAGATAAGTGCCACCATTTGATTAACGGATCATTTGATCTTATAATCAAACTTTGGCACTTCTAAACTTGCTAAATGCGACACTGAAAATAGTCCAAAACATGATTACTTTGCAAACTACGATTTGTCAGCCGCGCCGCCCCCACAATCAGTGCATTGATGCATTTATAATGGAATTTCCTTTAGTCACCATTTATTGTTTGTACAGTTAATTGTATGTCATTGCCTTGTGTGGTTATTGTTATCTAGTCACACAGTGCAGTGTGTGGTTTTCCAGCAGTTTCATTCTTAATTCTGCATTCATCCAGTTGTGTCTTTAGTGATGTTGCAACCACTTCCAATAGATGGACTTAGAGGTTACTACATAGGGAAAGTGCACATGGATTTTTGGAAATTGCATACAAAAAGACAAGTTACTGAACCTGAAAATTGGAGCCTGATAAACTAAAGAAAAAATGCTTCTTTAAGAAAAAAGAAAAAAGACACATTAGGTGAACTTGAAAAAAATAGATGATATGAATGCCCAGCGTTCCCAGTCTTTAACACTACAGTAAATCCCTCTTTTATTGGCAACATGTTACACAACTCACTGTCATTTATTGTGATAATCTGAGGCTCAAATAAACAGCTTTAGGTCATTCTGTTAATAAGTGCTATTTGTACCTCCTCCTGACACATGCATGTAAAAAGCTTTTGATCACTCCTACATGGCACATAAAAGTGACACTCAGACTGAAAGCAGCAAAACATTCATGCCCTGATTTTACCCCTTTTGTGATCTTTCAGGGTTTTCCCCGTTTTTATTCACTGTGTGGTCTAGTTGTGCTTTTTTCTGATCACTGTAACTTTAGAGTTTTCTATTACCAGTTGGACAACCCCATAATAAACCAGCTACATCTTTTGTGTGATATTTGTAGGTAAATACTGTGGCTACAATAAACCGAGGCCAGTGGTGTCGCTGACAAACCAGCTGACGGTCTACTTTGACACCAATGACAGAAAAACAGACAGAGGATTCAGGGCTCATTACAAAGCTGTGGCTTCACAGCTCACATCAGGTAAGACTATAAGAATTGGCTTCATCGAGGAAATAAGCTCGACATAATGTTGGTTCTCTGTCTTACATTACATTACATTGACCTGGAAAGTGAATGTTGTAGGGATGGGTGCAGGGTTAGACGAAAGCTAATAGATGGACAATCAAAGCTGGGGTGGGTAGGTGGAGGGGTGAGGATATACTTGCGCTATCTGTGGAAATGAAGTGCCCTTCATCCCTGCTGCCAGAAATAGCAGGAGCCGGCGGCTTTCTCCAAGGTGATCAGGGGAATCTGATGACGCCCGGTTTCCCGGAGCAAAACTACCCGAACGGAGCGCTATACCAGGTAAAGCCACGCACATGAACCAAAACACACAAACACCAGCTCAGATCCAACAGCATTTCTTAAGACTAAGATTATACATCTGAGTAATAATGATAGTAATAATAATTTAATTTACATTGCACCTTTAAAAAAAAGAGTTAGAAATCAAATGCATTGTCACAGGACAAGAGTGGAATTTATGCTAAAGCGGCTATAACTGACATTTTTATATCAGATTTTATTTTCCATGCAGACATTTATACTGCGGAGGTCAGTCATAATAAACCCACTTAGAAAATTAGCCTGATTAGCATAAAGAAAAATACCCAAACAAACCACCCTGCCTGTCTCCAAGGTTCAAAAACACACGTCTGAAATTCACTAATTAATCTGTTTGTAGGTTTTGTTTGATCTGCACACAAAAAGGAATCTGAAAAATGAAAGTTTACATCATTAGAGAGGTGCTGGAGTACTTACCCAGTAAGTAAGCAGCCAAGCTCCAGCGATTTCCTAATGCGCTGTATCTGACTTTAAAACGCAGTTACAGTGTTCACATTGAATGGCAGCGTAAAAAACAGCTAATTTGGGAAAATTAAAAAGAGCTTTATACACATTTGCATGTGCAGAGATGTAGTTGTTTATACACGTCTACAAAAATAGCTCATTTAGGCTATTAAGATGATGTGACCAACAGAGCTAAAGCAACAGAGTTAAACATCTCTAAAACTTTAAAGTGAGACTAATAGGAGGCTTTAAATGTTACATTTAAACAGGGCAAGTGGTTCCACTTGATTTCACTGTCAAGCTGAGCTAACAGTCACTCTTAATAAGGATGGTAAGTATACTGTAACATTGCAAAGAGTAAAAATGTGCTCTTACTGCTTCCTATAAAATCCACTAATGGCTAAAACTGTTGTCTGTTTGACTAGATTTAGATATAGGACACGATGCCTAATTTTGAACATTTTAAAGGCTTTTTGTTTAAAATCTAGTCAAAATTAAATCTAATCCTTAAAAGTAAAGAAATATACTCCTAAATGTATCACATAACATTGACCACAGTAACATATTAGCATTCCTAGGTAAGCCTAGACATTTCAGATTCTCACCCAGATGGCGTTTGTGGTTCTGATCATTCGTTAATGCATCTAAATAAATCAGAGTGTATTCGGATGTGTGGCTTTGCATGCTGGGTTTGGATGTGGAGTCATATGGCATTATTTGGCTGTCATCATGATTTCATCTGGCTGAGCTTGAGCTCCACAGATCTCCGTCTGTCCAAACAAGAGCAGAGTCGGTGATAGAATTATTTATGAGTTACAGTAGCCTATGTCGAAACCATGAGACTAGTAGAAGGAGAACATGAGGAGTGATGCAGATGGCTGTGCATTACTGAATCTACATCAGAACGATTTTAAAGGGCAAATATTAAGTCTTTTGTTATTTTCCATCAGTTAAAATGCTGGATGTTCATATTAAATATGTTCAGTGTTTAAAAAGAGTAATATCAGTGTATTTGCAAGTAAAGCTAATGCTTCAGACTGCTCTGAACACTCTATTTCAGGCAGTTATTTCTACTCTTGGGTTTTCTGATGTCATTAAGAGTGAACTTCCTTAACATGGTCCTTTTAGGGACACAGAACCACCCAAAACTGTTTGTAAGGGGCAGCCAATCACGAGGCAGTTGGCTTAAATGGGGAGTAGTTAAAGCTTCTTGTTTGCAACAGAGTGAATGATGAAAAGCTACTGTACTAGATTCCAAGAATGATAAACATGGAGCTGAAAATTAGCATTATAGGCTCTCTTTAAAAAAAAAAAAAATTATTATAAATCCATAGCAGGTGCCGCCTTTCACATTGTTTGTGTGCATTTGCTCTTTGAATCAGTGGAGAATCACAGTGCCTGAAGGTGAAACAGTCCGACTGACATTCACCTATTTTGACCTGATCCCTGAAGCCTGTGGAGACTTTGTTCAGGTCTATGATTACAACAAGGCCAGCCCTCAGTTAGTAGGTAAGCATGGCACAAATTACAAACATAATCCACAGTTCTTCTATACGAAATGTTTTCACTCACCAGTAGAGTTTACATCAAAGCTGGATATGTGACTAAGAGGAAAAAGGGAAGTGTTAAAATGTCAGAATAGACTGTAGGCTTTGTTCAACATTAACAATGTCAACTTTGCAGAGCCATGAATAAAAGATGAGCTCAATTAAAAGTTTGAGAAGCCGTACAATGGGCCAAGTTTCTGGAGTCTATTTTAAACTTAATGAATTTAAATCTGTCTCCATCTGACTTAAATTCTCAAGCAACATGTAGGAGCTACCGGTGTCAAAGCTGAAATGTGGGAATGCTGTTGTTCTTACACAAGGCTGCGTGAGTGTCTATCGCTTTTTCACAGACGTGTGATCTATCACAGGTAAATTATGTGGCGGAAGCACACCGTCGCCGCTGGAAATCAGCAGCAACACAATGGTGGTCCGCTTCAAATCCGACAACAGTCTGAATTCAAAAGGATTCAGTGCAACATACACAAAGTCCAGCCTTCCTCCTGTTGTTATCACCACCACCACCACAACAGCACCCACCACACAAACCCTTCCACCTGCCACAACTTCAGGTAAGCATGTTCTCCAAAGCTCCCCCACCCTACCCCTTCACCCCACCACCGCCTTTGAGCTCTGTGTGTTCATCACCGTATTAAAGTTTTTGAGAGCGCAAAATTCTCCAGTGGCCAGTTAAGGTACTACATAATGAATCTGTTCATGAGGCAGTTGTATATTAAAGCAAACCGATTATTCTAAATTGCAAGAAAAGACTGACAATAAGCGGTGCTTAAATATCACAGATTTTACCATTAGCATAACAAGCAGTGAGTATTATCAAGCATTGCTTTCGCTACAGGACCTGGTGGCCCCATAATCCTTGATGGACGTAAAGGAGTTCTTCGGTCCTCGGGTTTCCCAAATCCATATCCTTCTCATTTAAATAGTTCCTGGAAGATATCTGTGTCTAAGGGATTCCTGGTTAAGCTGCAGATCACTGACTTGGCCATCACAGGAGAGACTGGAATGTGCAAAGAGGACAAACTGATCATCTCAGATAAATACAGCACTCTAGGTGAGCCATATTTTGTTGGTGCATACTGATTGCATTGTCTTGTATAATTGTTTTCCATCAGAAATAAAGTTGACTCAATGCTGCATGCTTTTTCTTTTTTTTTGCAATTTAGGTAGGTTGGCCTGTGAGAGAAGCTCATGAATGTGAGGCCGCTGGCTTGTGTTTATTGCAGCCGCTCTGCTGCGTCTGTAAATCTGTTGATTAGGAGTTGGGTCGCACAGAGCACAGCAAACTATAAATTACCTCTCATTATTCACTTCAGGGGCTGCAGTGAGGCTGATACAGCTTTATCTATTTCTCAGAACTCAAGGACTAAAGCACTGAGATGCACTCTTTCCGTGAAACGCTCACAGATAAGCAAATGGTGTTTTAATGGGGCATACTTTTAGATTAGGGTATATGTTTCTATGAACAAAACAAAGGAAAATAACAATTAGAAATATGACAAAAGACCTTGTGTTCTTTGCGCCCAAAACCAGGACATTGTGAAAGCTTCAATAACTTTAAAGATATTTTCAAAGAGGACTGAATGAAAAAATATAAGGGGAAAAAAAGCTTTTCAAAAAGAAGAAGCAACACAACATTCAATCAATACTGGGTCCACTTCTGTTTTTTGACTGTGCTTCAGCATTTCACTTTCTCCCTATTTTCTATGGGTCACAAATTTTAGTATATTTATGTTTAAGTCTTAAAACAAAAGACTTGGCATGATATGAAAGGTGTATAATGCTCCCACTGGGACTAAGCTTCCTTTCAAATACCTACACAGACAATTAATGTGTATGTGTATGAACCCACAAGGTTCCCCTGCTCACGTACAGGAGAACAGCCTCCTTCTCTCAGCCAGCTCACTGAAGATGGGTCATGGATGCGTCTTCCAGCATGACAATGACCCAAAAGTTATCACCAAGGCAACAAAGTAGTGGCTAAAGAAGAAGCACATTAAGGTCATGGAGTGGTCTAGCCAGAGCTCAGTCCTATAGAAAAGCTGAAGCAGAAGCTTTGTGTTAACAAGTGGAAGTCAAGAAGGCTAAAGGATTTAGACTTTCTGTAAAAAGGAGTGAGCCAGAATCCTTCCAGAGATGTTTGCAAACCTGGTGACAGATTACAATAAATGCCTTACCACTGTGCTTGCCAACAAGGGCTATTCATGTTGTGCTTGGGAATCAAATACTTATTCCAAAGACATGCAAATCAATTTGTAACTTTTTTATTCTGTCTACCTCCATAAAAATGAAACTACATTAAAAATGATAGACTTTTCATTTGTTTATAAGTGAGTAACATCACAAATTCAGCAGGGGTACCTGAAGTACCTTTGTATTAAGGCTAAAGTGTCTATTGTGTATTATTCATAAATGATCATGGTCACAATCTGTATCTACTGAGTTGCAGAGTAAATGACACAGATGTACTCTTGGCACACTTCGTCCCTCTTAGTACCAGCGGAGCATCATTTACACAGTCTAGACGAGTATAGTCATTGACCAAGCCTCTGTATGACCACTGTATTTGCATCTCCTAATAACACGCCAGGTCACAAAGTGTATACCATCTCTGATTGGTTTCTTCCACGTGTTTCATTTTACTTAAATGGCCTCCGCAGTCACCAGCTGAGCACCTTTGGGATGTGGTGGAACGGATCGGCATCACAATAGTGTAACCCACAAATCAACAGAAAGTGCATGGTTCTGCAATGTCAATATGGCAGTCCTGTAATCCCAGCCAGGTGTTCCTAATAATGTGGCATGTGTATTTGCCAATAATGTATGCTATTTTTTTTTTTTAACTTAGGGAAGGGATTGTCTTAATTTGCAACATTTTTTGCTCATTAGAAGCTGATGTTACTATCTCTCTCCTCTCCTTTTCTGTTGCCGTGAACGGTTTGTTTCATTCTCTCATTCCTCTTGTTTTTCCTCTGTCCTTCCTCTTCCTCATCCAGGTACACACTGTGGCTACATCCTTCCCCCAGTGGTGGTCAGCGCCAGTGACACGATATCTGTGACCTTCCAGTCTGACAGTCGCCTCACAGACCGCGGATTCTCTGCCAAGTGGGAGGCTGTGTACCCTGAGGATATCACAGGTACTGAGCGCTGATACAAACACTCACAGGAGTGTAAAACAAACACACACACAGGAGCACCTCCACACCTGAGGCACATAATGCTGTAGCAATACAGCACCTCATTTAGACAGAACATAAAATCCTTCCTCCTCTGTCACATATTTACAGTGGAAATCAAAAGTCTACACACCCCTGTAAAAATGCCAGGCTTTTGTGATTAAAAATAAATCGTGTCAGAATTTTTTTACACCTTTAATGTGATCTATAACCCACATTATTCAGTTCAAAAGCCTGGTTGCATAAACATTCACAAAGTTTAATTAATGCTTGCTTGATGCACCTCTTGCTTTTTGAGTAGGCGTCTATCACAATGATACATCATAACTTGACAATATTCGCCCCACTCCAAATCTATCCGAGAGTATCTCCTGTGCACAGCTCTCTTTTACTAATCCCACAGATTTTCACCTGAGTTCAGGTCTGGGTTCTGGCTTTGCTGTCGCAAAACACTATTGCCATCTAGCTGTGCCTAGAAATTCTGTCCATAAAAATTAGGAATAGAATCGGTGACAAAAGGCAGCCCTGGCAGAGCTCATCACCCAACGTGAACGAGTTCAACTTGTTGTTGGCTTTATGGCAAGACCAAGCTCTTGGAACAGTTGTATAGGGATCGACTGGCCCGTAGCAATGGACCAGACAGCCCGTACTCCCGCAGCACCTCCTACAGGACACCCTGAGGGACACGGTCGAATGCTTTCTCCAAGTTCACAAAACACATGTAGAGCGGTTGGGCAAACTTTGGCCTTTGGTCCACCCTCGTAAAAATGGGAACCACCACCCAGGTCTGCCAGTCCAGGGGTACCACCCCTGATCTCCACGCAACAATGCAGAGGCATGTCAACTAAGACAGGGCAGGTCATCCCCCTCGTCCCCAGACTCTGCTTCCTCCACGGAAGACATGCCAGTGGGTTTAAGGAGGTCCTCGAAGTATTCCTTCCACAATTTTCTCAGTCGAAGTCAGCAGCGCTCCACACACACTATACACAGTAGGGCACCACTTTCCCCTCCTGAGTTGTCTGATGGTTTTCCAGAATCTCGTTAAGGAAGTCTGACAGTCTTTTTCCATGGCCTCTCCGAACTCCTCCCACATCTGACTTTTTGCTCCTCTGGTGCCCACCATTTGGTTTGGTAGTCGAAATTAGCAGAGAAATATAATTGTTGCATAAGTAGGGAGAGCTCTGTCAAAGCGCAGGAGTGCATAGTGACAAGCATCCAAAGAAAATAATAAAATTATTTTATTTCTTTTAATCACAATTATGAAGCCAGAGAAGAATTTGCAGCTGCACATCTGGTGAAGAAAAAAGTTAAAACACCAATCACACTGTGTAAAAATATAACACTATATATATATATATATATATTTATATATAGATACATACATACATACATACATACATACATACATACATACATATAAACCTCCTGCTGTTTACTTGAGTAAAACAAATAAAGGTTATCAGCAGGCTTTAGTGCTGTT
>VUQR01007651.1:0-14569 GCA_015108515.1 Hemichromis elongatus | reverse complement strand
GAAATAATAATAATAATAATAATAATAATAATAATAATAATAATAATAATAATAACAATAATAATAACAATTATATATATATATATATATATATACACACACACACACACACACATAAAACAAAACAATGTTAACACTGAAATATCCACACAAAGACTCTCTAAAAAGCTTACACTGCTGTCCTGTTAAAAGATTTCTCTCTATAACAGCAGCATAGAGTCTGCAGGCAACAATCTGGGACTCCCTGTGATTTAGTGCTTTGATACTTAAAAACCAAAGTTGGGTGTACTAGCCGTCATGTACATTGAGTTTTTTCATTTGTGAGTCCTGAGGGGAAGTGGATTTTAGTGCCTAGTAAGAGTTGAAGAATGTACAAAGAGCGCTTGACTGAGCTAAGCTATAAATTACACAGCTGGATCATTCTTCTTTGCAGCACACAAAGAAATGTTAAATACCCAACGTCATATTGTGATTCTAGGTGAATGATCTGGTTCAGCAATTATTTCTGTTTGTAAAAGAGACTACAGAGACTATGAACTAACCAGAGACTAATCAGATCATTGGTCTTAATAGAATCATTGATTTGAAGGTGGGGCTGAGTGAATTGAAGACACTGTGTCATTCTATAAGCAGTTTTACTTGTGGTAAGACAGCTTGGCCTTGCAGGTGGCAGTGTCTTCATGCTTCCCACTTTGAAGTAATGGTGTGTGTGAGGAATCCATTACTTTAGCCCTAATGCCCTGCTGCGATGTTTGTGGGGGTACGTGACACTCCATTTCCTTTCATTTCCTGGCCTCACTGCCAGAGGTTCAGATTCACAGTGTAAAAAAAAAAGTTAAAAATAAAGACGAAAACTCTGCTCCCCTTCTTCTCCCTGGCCCAAGTTACTGCTAGGATTTTGGTCACAAACATGTTTTTTTTCTTCTGTTTTTATAATACCAGCGTACAGCATTGGTGCTGCAAGTGAGGGAAAAACAGGTTCATGTTAAATATGCAAAAACCTTGATGCAAATTCTGCATATTGTCTTGTCCTGATTGCACTTCAAACAATCTTAGGAGGACACGACTCTGGCCCCCTTACTGCCATGAAAGACTGCAAATGGTTACAAGCCAAGGCACTATAAAAGCTTGACAAAACAATGTGTTTCTCTCTGAATTTCTGGGAGTCCCCACGGGGCAGGTTGCATCCTGGTTATGCACTGAAACTGGAGCAACTCATTCACTGGGGCTGTGGTCCTCCTCTGTCAGTGGTGTAGTCAGCACTGATGGTGGGATGTAACCTCTCTGTACATTTACTCAACTACTGTGCTACGCTATGAGTTTAAGGTTGATCATATACCTCCACAGAAAAGAATTTTGATTTTGACATATTATATTTCTGATTTTTTTGACTAACAAAATCAATGTATTTAGAAGTGATCCAGAAGATTATCCTATGTGAAAAATAACCAAATTAGCTGCACATATTGAGAACAGTTATGACTACCTAATGATGCAGAACTGCTTAGAGCTTTAGCATTTGAAAAGCTGCAATTTTTGTTCTTCTTTCTGAGCACTTTGGCACATTCAGTTTGAAACCAAACACAAGATACTGCATTAAAGTGACAAATGTCAATGAGTAGATTCTACACCAGTATAGGAGGAACACACGTTGCCTTTTAACACAGCAAGTCACTGGTTGGGGGTGCAGTAGTAACTCGAGAAATATATTTGTCAAACAAAATTATTAAATGCAATATTCTGTGGGAAGTATGTAGAGTCTGTGCTTTAAAAAATAGTAATAAATTGGCAGCTCAGCACCAAATTGAATTCATATGTTTTCCTCTGCCCCGCAGTGCTTTTTTTTCCATCTACATTATTTTGATGTGTTTCCAAAAATCCATCTGGTTATGGAAAAAAAAATACATCCATCAACATAGTTGTGAGCAGCTTCATGTAGGAATTGTTTTGTGTTTTGACAAAGTACACTGTCCACCCTTATCACTTTAGAAGGAAGCGAAACTCGTGCTTTTGACAGAGTGACAGGAGGGAAACATCAATGGCGTCCCACTTTGGCTGAGCTGCAATGTTAGTTAAATGCACGTGAACATTTTCATACGTGAAAATATTCATAAGATGACTTTCTTTTTTCATTTAAATTATGATTAAAAATTGTAACTTTTTGGTTCTTTGAGCAAATGGCGTCTAGTTTATTACATTAAGGAGTGGGCATGCATTCTGCTTTTGGCTCCTCCTTTTAAGGGTAGTCACAGTAGATCATCTGTTTTTATGCCGGATGCCCCTCCTAAAATAGCCTTTCTCATTCATCTTGAATAAGAAAGGGCACTGGGAGTACACTGTTTTATGAACCCCTGTGGCTAGGTTACAAACATTTCTGCAACTGATATTGTCAAAACAAGGAAATTTACACCAAAACAATGTAAACATTTAAAGGAAAAACATAGAAATTTAGTTTTTGGGGTGAACTGTCCATTTAAAGTCATAGATTGCAGGACCTTTTCATATGATAGTAATCCAAGTGGAGAGAATTTTTATACTGTTGTTATTAATACTTTAACTTAAATAAGAGATGTGCACAATACACCAGCTAGTAATCACACAGTAAGATTCAAGATTTGTATTTGCCGTTTGCACGTAGGACCAACAGTCCATGCACATTGGAGGTCAAAATACATTTCTGAGAGGTAGAAATAGAGCAAATAATAAATAGAAACACAGCAGAGAATGGAGCAATTTACTAACAGTATTTTCAAATATATGTAAAACACTGTACAGAGAGGATACAAGTAGAGGGTGGTAATACAAGTATTCCAGGTGTTGCACACATAATATTGCACACATGCTCCACACATGCTGCTAAACACCATGCAGGAGCTGGTCATTCGTGAGGAGACTCCTGTTGGATGTCTGACAACCCGCTGATGGTGACTTTACAATGTCACAGCGTGAGATCTCAGAGACTTCTGAACTTCACACGGAGACAACTTTTCATAAGGCCTAATGGGATGTGTTAGTGTCACAGCCAACAACAACAAGAAAAAAAATGTTGATACAGCTGAATAGGATGCACATTTATTAGATCTATTGCACTGCTCAATGTGGTATGTGCAAGAGTTTTAAGAACACTGTATCCCACTTTTTATTTTGAGTTTTTGTTCTTTTGCTGTCTTTGGCAGTTTTACATGAGATGGCGTAAATATTCCTGTGGTTTCAGTTTAACCCACACCAACCTGTTGGAGAGTGGATTTTGGTTCAGCTGAAATTTCTTTAGTGGATGCCCTCCTTTTGTTATAGAGAAAAACAACAACAAACAGATGGCACACAGGCCTCCAAGACACCTTTGTGTTTGATACTTAAAAGAAAGGACATCTAGTACTTCTCTGCAGTCAGCACAGTGTGCAAGCTTCTTTGTGTGAACATGGAAAGTATTGAAACTAGTCAAGATTTGAGTGCTGCAGGAATTTTTTTTTTTTTTTTTTAGAGAAATGGTCTGAATGCCAACTGCTGTCAAATATTTTTTAAGTCTATCAAACTTAATGATCATTTATATAATACAAAATAGAGAAGTGGAAATTTGGATTTTGTTCAAGGACATCTTTCTATTCATTTTAATATATAATTTTTTTTTTTAAAACCCTCAAACCACATTTAAATGACAGGCAAAACAAAGTAAAAACAGCGGATTTTTTAACAAACTACTGCCATCTTAGGGAAGAATAAGAGCACTGCAATAAGAAACAGCTTGGGAATATTAAGACTACGTTTACAGGTGATGCTGAAAATCTTTGTGCCAGTGTTTGTGTAGTAAGTTAGCTTAAAAAGTGTAAAGTTAATAGTAAACAACTCACACAGAACAAGACTTTATTCAACTTTCCCATTTTACATTCAAACAAAGCACTAAAGACTGATGTAGGATGAGTTTACTTCTTTGCTATGTGACATTTTACAAAAATCCAGGTTGATTCTTTTTCCCATAACGATTCCTTTTATTTCAGTGTCACCTGCTTATTTTGTTGATTGGAAGTCCCGTTTTGTAATTGTCTTATATTGACAAAGACAGATGTTTGGTTAGTCAAGTATGTTTTCTCTGTTCCCTTAAGGTTTTTAAAAATAGCAACAGAAGTAGCAACACTTACATTTTATTTGCAGAAAAAGTAGTAGTATTTTACTATAATACATACATAGATACCTAAATTACTCATGTGTACTCAGCACATAATAACTTTGAATAATTTTGATATTAATAAATAGATTTTTGTTAGACGACAGATCTGTGTTACAATAAATGACAAAAGTTATGTTGAATCAGCATAAATTGAATCTTATGTAAATACTTTATTAGTATTATTTATGGCTTTATAAGTAAAGATTTTCCAGTTTACTTACATCTATAACTGGATTTCCTTTGACTTTAATTCGCAAGAAATATTATTCAGTATAAAGTATAAACATTGGGCTGTGAGGTCAGTTCCTCGATCACTAATATGAAAATTGTCATCACAACTGATCAAAGACCACTGATCGATGGCCACTTGTACACAGAAGTTTGGGAAATGGCTGCAATCACATCATTGTAAGATGCTGAAAGATGCACCCTTAGGCCCCCTCCGTCTGCATCTTTGACTTCCCGCGCAAACAAGCGTTCCTCCGTGTCCAGGATGTGTACATCCTCATCATTGAATGAGTAGGTGTAGGCGTAAATAGACTGTGGAGTCCTGGCCTGACGAGTTAGCTCTTCTGTGTTGTGCCATCTGCTTCGCCAGAGGTAGTTTGGTTTCCCCGATGTATAACTCCTGGCACTTAAAAGAGTACACTACATTACTCTGTTTACATTGGACCAGTTTTTGCTGCACAGTGTTTTGGGGTATAAAAACCACAGAGACGCAGTGTTTAAAAAAAAAAAAAGTGTCTCAACTGTTAGGATATTCCTGTCACATAAAAGATCACTAAAGGTTTTTGCTTAGGCAGCAGTTGTCCTTCTCTCGTGGATCGGCTGGAGAGATCCAGGGATTTGGAATTTACTTACCTGGACGATTGAGCATTCATCAAGACGTGAGTGTGATGAATTACTTTGTAGTTGTTCTAATAAACTACAGCCAAAATTATTTTCCTCTTAAAATAAAAAGGCAATGGGCCTACACTTTAGGTACACTTAAGTACAGGGTGAGTATTGTTTTCCTGGTAATCAGTAAATCCTATCAAGCTTAAACAGGGTGGATTATGTAAAGGGTATTATGTCTTTCAATATTTTACAGCAAAATACAAACAGGAAGTCAAAGCAGGAAATTGTTAAACAGGTAATAGACCAAAGGTATGGAGTAAGAACTGATTATTGCCATATTATATAATAATTTAATGTCTTTTGAATAAATACATTTATAAAAGGTTAGCATGTAAGTATCTAAAAACATTCACATTTTCAGATAAACATTCAGGAGATTGTGGTCCACAAAGATGACATTTTATTAAACCTTGTGTTGCTTTTTCACAGATTTTGTATTGCTAATATTTTACTGTTTGCTTATCAATCAGGCAGGATGATTGATCATAACCAGATTTGACCTTCAAGACTGTAACTTATATTCAGAAAACATGTGGTGCAGGGTACAGGCAAATTTTGAACCAGAGAAAGTCTTTACCAATTCAGTTAAAGCTTTTATGGCTCAGAAGTTACTGCCTAAAACACAAACTATATTACATTGCAGGTAGAACTATTTAAGCTCAAGTGATTCATCATTTGTCTGTTCTCCTAAAAGTTGCCTCACTGTCAGTGGGGGCTGGTAAACAGTTACAGGAGGAGACTATAACATACACAGCTGGTTTAATGTTGCAAATAGTGCAGCTAACTTGCTTTTTTAATTGAGGCGTTTACTTTCGAAAGTGTCAGGGTGAAAATTGACTCTTTATGTCACCTGATAGGACATTAAACATAAAACAGAAGCTTAAATAAAAAAAGGTGAATCTGGCATAAAATTTTCCTCACATACAATTCTAATCCAGGGGTGGGGAACTCCAGGTCTCAAATGCTGTTGTCCTGCAGGTTTTAGACTCGTCCTTGAACCACAGCTGATTTAAATTGCTAAATTAGCTCCCTACCATGTCTTGAAGTTCTCCAGAGGCCTGTAATCAACTAGTCATTCGATCCAGGTGTGTTGATCCAGGGGCGAGATCTAAAACCCTACAAGATTTGCTTGTGCAACCAAAAAAAACCAAAATGATTTAAGCAAAACACAACAAAGCCAGCAGTAATTAACACATGTCCCTTTTAGACAAATGTTTATTCACATTGATGTTAAGTTACATCACTGGTACTCACAAGCAATAATGAAACTAAGTAGTGATACACAAAAAACAAACAAAAAAGGTCAGTAAACAATAACATGAGGCCGATATCTTCATATACAAACAAGGACACAGGAGTGAAACTAAACTCTAAACAGTGTTTACAGAGAAACTTTGAATTAGCACAATTCTCGAAAAGTGGCCCATGGTGCAGTGCAGTTTCTTAACATGTATCCCAATGGTTGGTTATAGCTGAATCATCTACATCCAGACAGAGTGTAAATATGACCAACAAATAACACTGAAAGATGCGCCTCAGCTTTCTCCATACAAAAAGTCAGTGATTAGT
Organism: Hemichromis elongatus; assembly: GCA_015108515.1. NCBI lineage: Eukaryota > Metazoa > Chordata > Actinopteri > Cichliformes > Cichlidae > Hemichromis > Hemichromis elongatus. The sequence continues at coordinate 7,938 of VUQR01007651.1, read as the reverse complement.
TTTTCCCACAAACAAACAGATAAAATGACTTCACAATGAGAAATAATTATTTTCTGTTGATCTTACAAAGAAACAAGCAAATGTGAGGGCAAAGCCTAAAAGACACAACACAAAACAAAAACCATCACAACCTTTCAGTAAAGTCTAGGCCACAACAAAAACATAAGAGAAAAAAAAAGAAGATATATCACAAGGATTAAAGCGCAGGTAGTAGTAGAAAAAATGCTTTAAAGTGCTTATGATGACACAAAACAAACAAACAAACAAACAAAAGGCCTCTAAAAGAAGGCAAAAACTTAAACCTCAAAAATCACCAAAAACAAAAATCAGTCATCTTTTGAGCACTGTAGAGGAGAAAGGCTAAACTGCTGCACAAAGCTCTTTTGCAGGAGGCCGCAGCTCTTAAAGTCCTCCTCTGAGAAGGGGAGGTTCATTAAAAGTCTGTTTTCAAGCTCTTCTATATATGAATGTGGCAGCAAAGACAATGAGTTGGATGAAGCAGAGGAATCGCTATCAGGGCTGTTCTGAAATAATGTCACGCTGTCATTCTGATCAATCTCGCAGTGCTGACTCACGTTATTCTCAATTAGCAGTGTGGGGTTGTTCTCACACTCACCGTGCTGGTTATTGATTATTTTGGCACTCGTTTCTAAAGACAACGTCGTCACACTACGCTTCAAGCAGGCATTGGTGTTTGCCAGAATCTCCTCTGGAGAGAACCGGCTCAGTAGAATTTCGCTCAGTGGCATTGACCCTTCACCCGCTCTTTCTTCTGCGACTGTCTGGACGATGTTGAGGTTCCACACATCTCCAGCCCCTCTTCCATTTCTGCTGGGGGTGAGCTCTTTGCTCAGGTCCAGGAGGATACACTCAGAGTTCGTTTCACTACTTTCTGTGTCCATCTCTTCCCCAAATTCATGCTGCTCCACGCACTCTGCCTCCCAGCCTTCTTCACATGACATCCCAGATCCCCTTATAGGAGACTCAAATACCACTCCTTTGGGAACAAGAGGATGGAAGTGTTTCCGGCGAAGGCTAGTGTATGCTGATGAGCCGAGCTGCCTCTCAGGCTCTCTCGACATGTAGTGTCGGACTGACTCTGGTACCAGGATTTCATGGCGCTTTTTGTGAGGGAGTAAGGCAGAAAGACTTCCAGGTACACATTTTCCTACAATGGGTATAAGGCAGGTAGGTTTAAGTGCTGAGACAAAATCCTCCAGCTCTTGGTAGGAGGAGTGATCTGAATAGGGTACTACATGGACATTAGGGTGGAAAGAGATCAGGGGCCTGCTGGTGGGCAAGATGGCCAAAGTCGGTTGTTCTTTGTTCCACTGGTGGAGAGCAGAGGCACAAATCTCTGACTGGTCCACAACTCTGATATGGCCAGCCCCTGGCTCAGGAGTGAAGACATCAGGCAGCTCTAGAGCTTTAAGGGTCTCCATTCTCTCAAAGCTCACCTCAATCCAGGTTTTAAATTCCATCGCCAGCTCCAATAGCAGGGACTCTTTACCTAAGGAATAAAGGCCTGCAAGACGGAATAAAGCAACAAGAAAACTTTAGACCTGCAATAACTGACCTTTTTGTAGCTAGTGAGAATCAGCAGGAACAAGCTGTGAACACAAAACTGACAAATCATCACCTTCTAAGCCGAGGGTGTGAATTAATAGATTTAGCAAAGGGTACAATGTGGCTGCTGTGCATGTAACATCAGCTTTTGTCCCTTGATGGTGGTCTTTGTCAGCACATACACCCAATTTAAATTACAAAAAACAAAAACATATGTGCATATAGTCACAATACAGTAACAGAGCTGCAGCAAGTTGTTTAAGCTCACCTATGATAACATTGTGGGTGGGGTGGCTGCGAATGATCTCCTTAATCTGTTGAGTGGCTCGCTGTCTTGATGGAAGGGTGCGGTTAGGGTCACAGTTAGTGTTGTCCAGGTACAGTACATCTATAGTGGCGTAGGTCCTTAAGCATGGCTCACGCAGCATTGAAGGAGTGTATCTAAAGTCGCCTGAAATAAATTAGCGGTGAATGTTAGTTTTCGTGATACCAAAAACTTGAGAAATTAAATCAAACAGGAAATCAAACAGCTTGAGAAATTACATATTTTTATGTCTGAGAAGCTTCAGAGAAACAGACCAGTGTATAGAATGGAGCCAAAGTAGCCTTCGAATAGAAACATGACAGCCCCTGGACAGTGGTTGGCATCTATCAGTGTGACTGTGAGCTTCTCCTTTCCAATATCATCCAGTGGTAGTAGGTACGGCTCACCCACCTCTAGAGGATGGATCCACTGTTCTTTCACCTGAGCAGAAATGGAACGAGTCAGAGGAAAACCAAATAACACTAAAACATTATAAAAGTCTTTAATGCAGCAGTACATCTACTGTACACCACTGTTATTGTATAGTTTATATGGAGTTGACATGTGGTGCTCTCAGATCAGAGATACTTGTGTTCATAGCTTGGTAGTATTGAGTGGTTATCTGAGTTACTCTTGCCTCCTGTGCATGTCAAACAGTCTGGACCTTCTCCTCTGACATCAGCAAGGCATTTTTTTCCTAGAGAACTGCTGCTTACTTAATGTTTTCTCTTAGTGTGCATACTATAGCTTTTAATTATTCACCCAACTGCAAGCTAAAGGAAGACAGCGAAAGCACCCTCCCAGCCCCCCCTGCTGACTTTGAGCTTGGAACAACTAAATGGGCAAAGCAAGCTCTCCACTGCATGGTTGGGGGTTTGACCCTTCATCTGTCACAATGACCTTGGTACAAAGTGGCTGCCGTTTTTACCTACTGCTACTGTTCCTGTATCCACAGTAGCCCAAAACATTTATTGCCTCTCTTTATGTTCATGACCAAAAGTGCAACTCAATGGCTATAGAAAATCATGGAGCTGGATAATCATTAATTACACCTGTGCTGTGCCTCAGGTGTGTCTGGCTGAGCCCGTGTGTAGCCAATAGCTCTAATGAGCTCTAATTCAATAATTAAACGCTTCAGATCCCGCGGAGCACTGTTTCTACACTCAAACATGCACATGTTTATTTTATTTATTTTTAAAAATACTACACCCTCCCTTACCTGCAGCTTGAGTTTCAACAGAGTGGCGGTGGTAGGTGAGCAGTAGATGGGCCGATTGCTCCACGTGGATGTTAAACCTGTCGTGTGGTCGCTGTGCATGTGGGACAGAAAAAACAGCCGGGTACCCGGACACTTCCGCACATGCCAGAAGTCCACGGCCAGCGGGGTGTGGGGAATTACTTTCCCGTTTGCTGGCATTGTTATTGCCACCGCTTCTGTCAGGTCAGTCGATAGATGTCATGAGCTCCTTGGCTGTGGCCAGCTGTTCAGCGGCTCCTCCTTTGAGAGACTAAGTAAAGTAATAGTTGGGAATTTGACGGACAGTTAAGGTTGATACAGAGCAAACGGCGTACCATAATCTCAGCAGAAATGCAACAATGTGTTGACATAAACAAAAAAATAAAACCCTTCACTGGTGACTGGCTAATGGAATCGCTAAATACGAATTTAACACTCGTTACTAAAGGCAACATACCTTTTTTTCCTTATTAACCTCTGCGTTTACGTTCAGAAAAACTTCAGTCCAATCTTGAGCACCTTAAACAGCTGGGCGGTCGTTACAGTTTCACAGTTGTGATGCTAACAGCAGCTGATAAGCCCCGCCATTTCAGTTTTCAATTTAATGCCTTGCTTTCCTTCTTCTTCTTCAATGTTTTTTTGTTTTTTTTCATTGTAGCGGTCAAGCTGCTTATGCGCAACACTGCCACCAAAAGGCTGCACTCAGCTGGAGCCATATAAATAAACCAGAAAAAACAGCAATAGCAGTCACTTCAGTATGCTTCATGTTGTAAGGTACACACTAAAAACCCTACAATGTTTAAGAGAAACCCTGAGGAATCAAATGGTCTCCTCAGAGCAGTACTTGGCGACAGTGGAAAGGAAGAAATTCCTTTTTATAGGTAGAAACCAAGGATGTAGCAAATCAATGATGAGCAATGGCAACAATATCCATTTTTAAAACTGTATTTTTAAATCCATAAAACTACATTCAATCCAGGAGGCTACCAGAAATACACAAAGTAAGTAAACTGTGTTGTAGTATCCACACGATGGCGCCAATAGAGCGGAAACAGTCATTTTATGAGAACTTTGCAGGGTATTTATTGTGTTTCCCATATTGTACGAGATTAGAAATTGATAGAGAAGACTACTTAAAGAAAAAATAACATATTTCCTAAACATATTAAGGCTTTAAACAATTCTAGCATAAAATAAAAAAAAATATATACTTAAGACTTACAATAGTGTTTTGATGATTGATTGATTCCCTCTGAAACCTTAGAGACTTGTGTATCTAATATATGACTATATATGTAACAATCCTAAACATCACCTCGTCCAATATGCATAATTTTAATATGCATTGAAAAGGGGGTACTACTAAATGGGGTCATTGCTATGGCAATGATAGGAATCCACTGAAGCGCCCTACCCCCCGCACCTCCCCACCCTTTCCTTTGTACGCTGCTAGCTTTTGAGGATAATACCTGGGACTGCAGCGCATTCCTCTCTTATCACACAGCGGGTGTTCTCTTCCCATACAGGAGTGCATTATTCACATGCTGCTTTACAGTTAATTATATCTCCCCCAAATGCATACAGGCGCACGCATGCGCCCACTCTGCAAGGATTCAGTGGAACCCGTAACTATTCACTTCACATCACTGAGATCAGTTCCACAGCTGTAACTAATAAACATTTCGTCCCTGAAGTGCAATAGATGTGATTATTTTGGGGGTAGTGCTGCTCTACGTTCACACCTCCAGCTGTAGTGTTAAAACTGTTGGTTAAAACAGTGTCTTGATTTGAGTAAAATATTGATCATAAGGACAAATATTCCTCATGGATATTCCAAGTATAATTATGTAACCGTGCATGAACAAACAGTAATGCACTTTTATTATTATTTGGCATATTCTTTCTCCATCAGGAATGCAACTTGCAACTCGCCTTAAATAACGCTGGAACCGTGTATGCACAAAAGTGCAGGGAGAAGATTAAAATCAGCAGCTGTGTACATGTATCAAACCAAAGGTTGCTGAGGTCAGGAGCAGGAGCTGTCTTTTCTGTCATGTTGTTCTGCGAGAAGAAAAAACAAAAAACAAAAGTGCTGTCAGACACTAGCAGTGATGCTTCAAAAGCAGATGGCTGCACAGTCTGCGATCGGCCACTGCTGTTTTTTTAAAAAAAGGAATGCTTTATATCCCACACATTCACTTGTGCTAATCTCAGTCTGCAAATGTCTCAATATTCTTTATTATTCTCTATCAAATGCTTCGTAGGAAAACTTTACCTACAAGTGAACGATGCAAAACATGATGTTTTTTTTGGCAATGACAGCAATGATTAAATGAGATTTGGTGGTCCCATAAAGATCTTTCTCTTAATTCTCAGATTCTTTCCCAAATATCTAATCATCCCAATGGGAATAAAGACCAGTGTGATCTATTTTTATTACCCCCATTCATCTGAGTCAACAAATTTGTACAGTTAGACTCAAAGGCGATGGCGGCTTATGTCTCTTTCCCCTCTGGGATGATGCAGTGGTTCTACACACACACTCTCCCTGCTGCAGAGATATTTAAAGACATGTGTGATGAGCTAAAAATGTCCCTCGGGGGCTAACAACAACTTGCAGGCTAGAAGAAGCTGGTGAGGACACATATCCTCATTTTGGCAGCCTCTCTCACTTATTCCATCTGTCTTTCTCTGTTTATCTCTCACTTTCTCCCTCCTCCAGTCTCTGTGCTCTTTGTTTCATTTTCTCTGCTTCAGCCTCTCCCATTCCATCATCCTTAATGGGGTTTCAAGGGTCACACCTTTTGTGCGCTCATAGTGTGACATAAAAACAGTGTCATGATACTACAGTACAGTAGCATGATTGCTGTCTAGCCCTCTTTACCTTGTGTGTTGAGCACCACATGCTTATCCACACTGCTGTTTTAACACCATAGAGGTGAAGAAGCTGCTTTTCATAATCAGGCTTCAAGCCAAGATGCACTACAAAAGCACTAATGTTTCTCCTCTCATGTGAATTAAAAAGTTAAGTTTATTGGACTTTCAGGAGTGAGCTGAGTGGTGTGGCATGTAGTCAGCGTGGTAGAAATCCCCCATGGACCGGCTAAAGGTGCAGTTTTAGGGCTGCATAATGCACAGGCATGATTCGTAGCTTACTGTCATTGCGACGCTGCATACAGAAAGAAAAATGACTCTAATTTTCATCCCAGAGCTCCAAGTGTTTTAAAATTTCTTTTTATATGATGCAGGGGTATGAAAAATCTTACGCGGTAAGGGCTAATACAGATAACATGCAAGCTGTAGGCCTGAAAACCCTTATTAATTGTCTGTCAGTAGAAGCTGGGCATGGTCAATATGTCAGCAATACTAGTATTTAATCAAAACAGCAGTTTTTTCCCTTGAAAAGAGAACAAACAGATATGGGAGCTAAAGAAAAAAAAACGAATACAAGCTGTTTGAAAAATGCACAAGAAACATGCTGTAACGCCAACATGCTTTTACACAGATTTTATTGTGCACAGCCCCCACATGCACCCAACTAAATACTTGAGAGCGGTTTAAGATGCTGGTGAGATGAGTCAGGCATTGTTTACTACACTGACGCTGCAGTTCCTTCATTGTGCTGTACTGACTTTGTGTAATGTTGTGTGTAATCGGCTATTTCTCCTTACTACCAGCACACCAAGTGTTCATGCACTGAGCAATAAGCAAAAGATTTAATGTTAAAATAAGAGTTTAAAGATTTGGCACAGTTCCTGCTGAAGCAGACAGGTTTATTTGATAAAGAGAACCTCTTGTTGTCCCACAGCAAGACTAACACTGACAACTGGCTGTCAACTCCTCAAAAATACACTGTCAACAAACACATTTTTTTTTTCTCTACAGGATGGGGAAGAATGTGATCATACAGGAATCTGATTTATATACATAACATGTAATATGTTCCACATGACTGGCTTGCTGCTGAGATGACAGATTTTAAATTGCTTCCGAGTCAGCCCTGTTGACTCTATACTATTATGCATCTCATGTAGATTGGGGCAAGATTTCATAGATATTTGCTGTTTAGGTTAAATTGTCCTGTGGGTATAAAGAAGAAAGGGATTTTCTTTTTGAAAGCTCTTTTCCTTCTTGCATTGTAGAATTATTATTGTAGGTAATTTACTGAAATGGCTTATGCATCAAATGATGGGTGTGAAGCAAATTTGCAGTAAAAGCGTCATTTACTCGAAAGGAGAAAAAAAACAATCCACACAAGCACAAGAAACAGGATTTCAAGTTATCTGCAAGTTCAGAGAAAGTTGAGTTTAGAGACCATCATTCTGAATGCCTATGAATCAGTTTAATGGACACGAATATAACTTTTCCTCTTCACAGATATCTCAGCTCTAAAGATGCACTTTTTTCACAAGTGGTGCCCTGCACACCAAACCATAATAGAAGACATGATAAATAATTGATCAAAAAGGCCCCAAAGAAACTTTAATCACAGGGCTGCCATATACTTTAGTGAATCAATGTGCAAGACAAATGATGCGTTCGCTCATGATTTAGCAAAGTGTTTCCCGTGTGCATAATGCATGTATGGCACAGTATAGTGAAAGAGATGAATTTACTGCAGAAGAGCTGCTTCACCATTTCCCAATACTGAACAATGTTCGCAGTAATTCTGTCCAGTGGGAATAGACAGAAGAAGTACTCTGTTGTGATTGTTGTGTTTGTGCCTGCGGAACTGGCGTGTTTTGTTGGTTAGTTGCTTAGAGAAACTTCAGAGGAACTGGCACTGAGCAGCTGCAGAAGAATGGGGTTAACCTTGTTTATACCTATTACA
>VUQR01007650.1:10498-22571 GCA_015108515.1 Hemichromis elongatus | reverse complement strand
ACCTGTTAACCATTTTCTTACCATATTTACGTTATTTTTGTCCTTATATTAACTAATATGAATTTGTATTAACTACACCATTTTAATATGCAGTAGTACTTCAACCTGTCACACATGAAGTGTGATTGTATCCTGGTGGAAGCAAAACAGCAAAAGTCAGAGAGAACTACTGACGACATTTATCAGATGTGAAGCTAGTTTGGATCTTCTGTCTCTGCTGGTTCGGTGAGTTTTGGTTGGAGAGACAAAACCTGCAACTCAGAGTCTGGTGTAAAAAGACGTAAAGACAGAGTGCGGACCAGCCGACGCATCATTTCAGCCCCGACGGCGTGTTTGTCTACGTGCCGTCGGGCGAGAATGCCGAGAGAGAGAAAGCTGATTGTGATGCACCGGCGGGTCGGCGCTCTGTGTTTACGTCTCTGTGTGGAATCGTTTACCTGCTTCATTTACTGTTTGGTGGTTGTTGAAATGGCAGCCCCCGACTCTGACTCTAATCTATCTCTGATTGGTTTAGGTTAGACCACGATAGGGGTATAATGTGTGTCTGCTGTTGACCACACGAGACTTTCAGAGCTGCAGAGGGTTTTTAAAAAAAATTTTTTTTTTGCTCAAACAGTTGGTCGTACCAAGGATTTTTTTTTAGTCGCACCACCAAAACATTTGGTCGCACTCTAGAGCCCTGTGATGGTTGGTTTGTAGGTGAGGGATGGCGAGCTGTGCTCCTTAAACCGTCACAGCGGTGTGAAGCGTGTTGTTCAGAGCGCTGCGCTTAAACCCAGATGTTTGATTTGTCCTAGTTAGATAAAGACGCGAACAACCTGCAGGCGGTTTCAGGCGCAGTTCGTCCCGTTTGATGATGACTACTGATGCTGATCCCGCCCACACACTCCTCCATGTGGGAGCTTTTGTTTGCGTTCTGGCTCTAACTGTCGACTGGCCCACGACACAGGTGGAAGAGCAGCCGTGCACCAACCCCAGGGTTACAGGATCGATCCCAAGCTCCTCCTGTCTGTTAGAAACTCCTTCATGTCAGATTAAAGTGTGTGTGTGTGAGACTGAGACTTACAGCAGAAAGAATTGTGAGTGCTCGCCTGAGCGGAGCGGTGCCATGTGAGTCCTGGTCCATTTCATTTCACTCAGGTTGTAGTCACGAGCTGATCCTTTTGTCTTACTGTCAGCGCTCCTCGCCATAACTCAGAGCCCCACGAGAGTGAAAATCAATGCCCCCCCCTTACTCCACTCTTCATTGTCCGCCTCATGATTGCGATCATTTTTAGAGGCACCAATCAGTTAGTGTGATGCATACTGTAGCAGGTGTCTGGGAGGGAGAGATAAAGATGGAGGAGGTGAAGAAAACAGAGAGATGGAGGGTAGCTCAAGAAAGAAGACGAGACCGAGGAGATTGAATTTGTGCAATTCTTTGTGTGTGTGTGTGTGTGTGTGTGTGTCAGAGGGCAGGTCAAGCAAGGCTGCTGGGTAGAGATTGATGTCTCTGAGCTCCACCATCTTAACACCCCGAGAGCTGTAACCCTCACAAGGGCACCAAACTCTGTGTGTGTGTGTGTGTGTGTTGTGGAGTCTGGATTCAATGCTGTGAAGCCTGTAGCCTATGCTGTGCACTATTGGCTTCTCTAGATGGATGGCTTTGGTCTGTTGCCCACCTCCTCCATCTCTCTGCTACACACACACACACACATATACACACCTACCTTATCTAGTGTGGACTGTCATTCTGCACTGGTCAAGAGAGGACCGGTATTTCCAGTAATTTTTAAGACAAAAAAATTTAAAAAGAAAAATTTATTTATTTTTAAAAACAATATAACTGCAAATACCAAAAACCCTAAACAATGCCATAAGGGGACCAACAATTCGGCAACCCTGCCCCATGTTTACCTATCAGTCTTCTGTAGATTGTGTTACAGCGCCACCTGCCAGTAGCTCTTCTGTGATGTGAAGTTGCCAGAAAGCTCTCCATCCTTGCAGGCTACATGAAGATGCTAGCCTGCAAGGACAGAAGGAAGGTTGTTGCCGCTGGCACTGCTAATATTAGCCACAATCAGCTATGCAAACTGACATCTTGTATGTGTGTGGTGTTGTTGATGGCATAAGCGACATGTAACAACAGAACCTCCAGGAGGGCTCATTTTGACCCTGTCTTCCGAAAACAGCAGCAGTAATAGCAAAGACATCGTTTCTTGAATAAGTGAAGTTGTTGTTGAACTTTTTTGTAATTTTAAGGAAGTTTTGACAAAACGAGTACATAGGATTAATCTTTTGGGCTCTTTATTAGTTTTATAAATGATTTGGATCATTTTGAAACCCATCTGATCTCCTCCGGATTCATTTCACTCTGTGTTTGCTCGGATTAGTGCTCCACGGTGGACGGCGTGCCCGCTGCTCCGCCGATCGGTCGAGCACTCCCCACTCCGCCATGTTGAGCCTTTGCTTGTGTTGGTAACTAGACTGTAGTCAGCAAAAGTTACAAAGTGGCTGTATATAAATTGTATAATATTATAATAAATTAAATACATTTTATATATATATATATATATATATATATATATATATATATAACCTTTTAAAATATTTTTTATAGAAAATTAGATGTTGTCCTTGCTGTGATGTCTGCTGCCCTCTTGACCAGATCTGTCATAAAAATATATATCAAAGTAATTTTGGTCAAAAACTGATTGCAGTTTCTGCCTTGTGTCAGGAATGTCCTCTGTGGATCAGAATGACTTGATATCATTCACGAGAGATATGTTTGATATATGTTATGTTACAACCCCTGCTCAAGAAACCTTTTGATATATTGTGTTCATTTTATTGTTTTAAATTTGATTTTAATTATCATTTTATACTCTTTTTTTATTTTTTGCTATTTGTGCTAATTTTATTTTACACGACATTCTTTTGGTTTTATTATATAATACTGGACTTATTTATCTACAAAATTTTGAGCTTTGAGAGTGTTTCAACAAGAGAAAAAAGCAAAAATGATCATGCCTGTCTGAGAAAAGTGTATAAAGCGTGTAGTGAGGGGTTTTACAGCCTTAAAACATCTATAATAATTGTAAAAAATAAAGTTGGCTACTTCACGGATTTCACCTATCGCAGGTTATTTTTGGAACGAAACTCCTGCGATAAACGAGGGACCGCTGTGTATAAAAACTTACCCCAAATCACAAAGAAATACAGCAGTTGGAATCATCTGGAAAAACCAGTCACACCCAGTTATTTATGCGTCTGCAGCGTACAAAGAGATGAACCGGATAAAAACCAGATCGTTCTTTTAACAGACACACAACTTCACTTTCAACTTGCTTTTTGTCCTGAATCCATTTACTCATCAAGGAAGTCGGAGACATGTTTGTCCTTCAGCACCAAATTCCTCTCTGCATCGTTCCACACAAACTCGTTTCCCATTCTTTTCTTTTTTTATGATTTAAAAATATTCGATTTCATTTTTATTAGTGTTTGTTTTTTGTGATGCGATTTGTCAGAATGTGAGACTACAGAACTTCAGATCAGGGGCGCTGTAAAGGGGTGGAAGGTTAAGATGATTCTAAGGGCCCAGGCTGAGGAAGGGCCCAGAAGACCAGATCCTTTTTTTTTCTTATTTCTTTTCTCTTTTTAATATATACGTTAAATGTGCTAGGGCCCCTCCTACACATAATGTGTATTTTGTCCATTTTGACCATATATTTAATAATATTTAACAAATAATGTATTATAATAATGTACTGTTTATGACACCCTCCCTTTGACAATGGTTCATTCCACCCGTCCGCCCAAGCTACGGTTGCTAGCATAGCGTCTCTTGCTATGATGCAGCTCAGACAGTGACAAACGCAGGCATGTCGCATCATACAGGGTATGTTTATTGTGTTAAATTTTATCTGTGAAAAATGTAGAGGGCCCAGAAATTTTGGTTTCCATAGGGCCCAAAATTTCTGGCGGCACCCCTGCTTCAGATTAGTTAAATAATGCAACACAAACACACACAGAGTCACATGGACATCAAACATTCCCCATATGGTACCAGACTGATGAATATTCACACTTTTGTGCTTTTTATAAATCATTTATTATAATTTAAAGCAGGACCAATACAGGACTAGAAACATGTCCTCACTTAGCCTATCAGTCATTTGGTGGGTTTGTAATGACACAGCCGTCCACTGTTAGATAGCAAGGCAAGTACACACACACACACACACACACACAGTGATAATACTGGCAGCTTGCAGCACTTGCGCATGTTTGTGTGTGTAAGAAGACAAAGAGTAAAGAGATTTGAGTTCTTATGAGGCTTTTGTCTGTTTTGTGTGTTTGTTCACCTGCTTGTGTGTCCACTGTAGCGTGTCCGCATCCTTCGTGTGTGCGTTTTCCGGTTGCCGGCGATTCCCTCCACTCCCGGCAACAATAACACTTTTTTCTTCCCCTCAAATCCCCTCATTGTTTGGGTGGGCAAACATTCGAGCCTCTGCCCCGTCGTGAAGCGTGCTCTGAATGGAAATATCGGCAAAGTACACCCCAAAAAAAATGAAAATAACGGGACTAAACAAACCTCAGTAAAAATCATGTTGTGTTTTTCCCCCCTCTTCCTGCACTTCGTTTCGATTGGGAGCCTTGCCAGATGAGTGCATCGATTCCTGTGGAGCCATTTGAGCCAATCACGGCCCTAGGAGGGAACGGTAAAGCGCAAAAGGCAGCGAGGTTGATTTTCTAAAGTGGGGTGTGACAGGAGGGGGTAGGAGGTGTTTATGGGGGTGATTGTGTGTGTTTGTGTGCACACACGCGCGAATGCAGCCATATGTGTTATTGTTGTGTGGTCGTTTTTAAGTGAAGGGGCCCGATGGGCTCTGCTCTGTGTCTGCGTACCGACCTCGTCATGCAAAGTACGGATGCCAGAGAGTCGACCCAGCCTGTGTGAGCCTTATTTTCACTCTGAGCGTCTCCTGGTCTCAATCAATTGGTCCCCCGACGTGACTATCAGCCGCGTGTGTGCGTGTGTGTGTTAAACGCCATGATGCACGCACTGGCCTGAAGCTTGTAGCTCTGTTGCTGGTTTCCCTTCAGTGAATGCAGCTGCTGGACAAAGAAATAATCCATCTGCAGTTGAGCTTGGTGCCAGTTACCTTAAATGGTAATTCCAGTTTATTTTGACCCCACATCTACCCGTATCATTACAGGTGGAGCTGTTTTCCACGGGGTGGTTTACGGGTTAAAGGAGCGCCTCCTGCAGGGTCGGTACTCCTAAGCAGACAAAAACCTCTGGGGCTGAAAACTGAAGCTTTCTAGCATCCAGGACACAAAAAAAGCACAGGAAATAGTCCGCATTAGAAGGCAGGTGGAAGATGTTATAATCAAGTGGTGTCCTGATCTAAGGGGGTCTAAACATAAGGGCCAGGGACCGTCAAAGGGTCCAGTCCAGCCAATTGAAAGACTTTGGAAAAACTAGTCACTGAAAAGGACGTTAATATGAGGCTGTGTTCACCAGTTTTGCAGCCAGAATAGGAACCAAAAATCACCTATTGCTCACATCCAGGTAAATAAAAGATAAATATTAAATAACCAAAAAGTTGAGGTTTTTCATTTTGGCATTTTCAATTTATTTAATTTTTTCATTCAGGGTTCTATTGTAAAAGAAAAGTAGGACTTCAAATATCTCTTATTTTTAAACTCCAAGGTAAAGTGTGAGTCCCGTGTCTGTAAATATAAGCTGGCTTAACCCCGACCCTAATTAGAACATTTCTGGAACGTGTAAATATCCAAATTCTTGCCTCATTTCGGTTTGGGTGGAGTTTGTAGTGCACTGCTTAGATCGTCCCACTGATGATGTCAGGAAGTGAAGTCATAGAGATGCAGGTCTGGCGAGTGGTAGGTAGCAACACTGCGTTTGTCCATCCGTCCTGCCGCACCACGATACACCAAGGGGGGGAGGGGGCCTCAGTTTGAACCCCACACGGTGTTCTATTTGTCCCTGTGTTCATGCCCGAGAAACACAAGGAAGTGTTTTCGTTGGCTGTCACTTTTGTGTAACGGGGGGTTAAACTCATATGGATGCAAAGCACAGCAAGGTGGGCGAACAGTCTGATGAGAGAGAGGAGTGCATCGCTCGACATGGATATATGGGGCTGTAAAACCTCCGCAGCTCTCCCAGCATACATTCCAGTACACGGTGTGCCAGCTTGTTGCAGAGCTCAAGGTCAAATGCACATAACTTGGAATGTTTCATAAGAGAGAGAGACAGAGGGAAGCGATATGAGGCACCGTACCCGAACCGTCTGCCTCTCAGTATTGCATGAATTAATTGATCCTACAGGGAAAGATGAGGGCTGTGAATCCCAAAGTGGAGTATTTTTAATTGGTCCTGTGGTGTGCTGAAGTGTGTGTTTAGGAAGGAAGGTGAGGTGGTATCGAACATGCTGCAGTCTCCATCAACAAGGTCTACGTGGAGCACTCAGTGTGTGTGTGTGTACTTGTTTTGCTGCACTGAGGGGACAGGGTGTTAACAGGCCATTTGTGGGGACTTGCCTTCCTTTTGGGGACATAAATCAATTAATCAGATATTACCTTTGACTGTTAGTTTGGCTTCCAGCAGCTACAGTTGGGTTCATGATTTTTTTCAGATTATGCTAGCTAACTTGAGTTGCACTTTGCTTTGGTTCGTTATCCCTCTGCACTGTTGGCGGGGGTTAATCTGATAGTAAATTCAGTTTGAGTTTGAGTTTTGTTTTTAGATTAAATGCACTAAAAGAATTTCGTTGGGACCCGGTGGATTATTCATGTGGAAATATCAATGTGTATGATATTGGTTTAAGCTATGTTTTTATTGCTACTGCTGGTATTTACTACCTCACTGTGATATTCTCCTTTTTTAAACAGTGGATGGACAGTGTAGTGATACTCCATTATTGCATCAGGAAAAGGAGAATAATCCAGGATGATCATTATGTGATGAGTTGTTGGGCCATGAATTGATGGTTTTATTTAGAAGAGCTGGAGGAGGTCAATATTTCCTGGAAGCTGCAGATTATGTTCTGTCTTTGTTTAGGTCTACTTGTACTTTGTTGCGATCCGGTCACCCTACCATTTAGCGATGCGGTTCATTTATGCCTAAATTTAGCTGTCCGGCCTTTTAAGGTGGCCTGCTGCACAGGCTTCTTCAGCGAGTGTGAGAAATGCATTAGGGGGAGATTCAGGAAAACCATCTTCCCTTTGAGTCTGCAGGTTCTGACTGTGAGTCAGTGTGAAGTCCTCCTAAATGACAAAACCAAGGCTGCGTGCGGTGAGTGCGTCCATGACTTGCTGCTCCTCAGGAGGGCAGTAAAAGCCACCGTGATTTCACAGCCTTTATAAACTCCCCTCCCTCCCTCGCTGCTCCACCTTTCCTAATAGCACTGTGTGTATTTGAAGCCTGGATTAAACCCAAAAGCAAACTTTAACTTCCCCTCCTTTCCCCTGTCATTTCTTTTATCTCCACTGAACACTCTCACCTCCTCCCTCTCCTTTTCAAACACTGGCATTGTTGCTGCCGCTTCAAGCTGACAGATGAGTCCAAGAAAATGGAGTTGTCTAATTGATGAACTCCTTAAATAAATGGCATCATTTAGTGAAGCTCTAATCGCAGCGGTTTTCTAGCCGTGACAGACATCCAGACCTTCGGCCAGACCACGTCTGCACCGCGCTGCTGACATTTTACATCCTCTAACCCAGATTAGACGCAGCTGAAAAGTCACACTAAATCAAAACCCTAACAAGCATATAGCAGCTTTTCCCGGCCAAGGTTATATTTAGCTTATTGCCAGGTCTCTGACTGCACTGACACGTTGCTTTTAAAGCTGGCAGCACTCGGGGTTAAAAGCACGGCTTTCTCGCTCGGGCTGTGTCGTCTTTCTTTGACCACGTAGTTGCTTTCTGTCTTGATTTAGCTGCTGAACCATCCAAACTCAGAGGAGGGAGCAAAAGCAAACAAGTGATCCCATCAGCATCCAGAGAATAATGAACAACAGTTAGTGCTCCGGTGTGCAAGGTCTCTCCAGCATACAGAGTTTAAGTAGAGCGTAGAGGAGAGGCTCGACTAAAGAAGCTGCAGTAAAGGATCGATACTCTGCAGACGGGAGCGCACAGGAGGAATCAAAGCGTGCAGTAAACGCTCTACTGTACTTTAGTGCTGCAGAGTAGACTGACAGAACTGGGTCCTCTGTGCTCGCAAGGCTGAGCTCACTTATGTGCTTTTGTCACTCTCGTGGCTGTTGTGCAGAAAGCTGCTAATGTGACTCAGAGCACTCACAGAGCGGCTATATAAGGTCACCTAATGGGCTTTTTTCTTTTTTTTATGAATGTGATCAGAAGGTCCTGATGCTGATGTGATCTCAAGATCACCTCTTGGTGCACCTCTGGGCAGGTTTCAGCACTGCTGCCATCTTTGCATTTGTTCCCGATGGTCCCAATCTGACCTCCTGAAGTCTGCATGTGTCAGCGTGGAGATCCACGCTGACGTCCTGAGACACACCTGAGGGAGAACGTTCAGAGGAGATGGATCCGAATATTAGTGCGTGCCGTCTCGTACCCGCTCGAGGCGCTGTGACCACTCGGGAGGTTTTATGGACGCACAAACACAATCATTCGTTCGCCTTAGATGAGTGATGTAAGAGTAGCAGCTTCAAAGGGTCCAGAGGGGCGTGAGAGGATGATCTTGTATATGAGAACATCCAAACCTAAATCATGAAGGAGTTTCAACTGTTTGAGTTTCTAATAATGAGATGAGTGTACTCAGTAATGAAACCCTCAGTTTGTCACATGGCTGTCTTTAAACAGGAAGGAGCTAAGGCTGCTTGTTTCAGAGGCCCTGTGCTGAAGCTCGGTATAATATACAGAAGGATTATTATGACCTGTGGATCATGCAAAGCTACTGTAGGAGAGCATGTTTTATCTTTAGTCTTTATGAAGGTGCCATGAAGCTCTGCTGGAAGCGTTCATGTTTAATGAGCGTCTGCAGAGGGAGGAACACCACAGTCGTCATAGTGCCACCTGCTGGGAAGAGGAAGTGTTTTTTCCAGCCGGTTTATGAGTTCAGCCTACCACGTTGGCCTGAATACAGCCTCGCTCCAGCTTTATTTAAGAATGAGCCTCCAGCATCCGGCTCCGGTTGTTTGTGACCGACAGCAGGATTAAAGGATTTGGCATTTTTTAAAGGTATTATTTTTCTTTTGTTTCTGTTTGGTGTTTTTGTTTTTTTTGTAAATGGGTAGGTCAATACCAGTTTGGCGCTCCGGTGAGTATTGGTGGCAGTGGAACAGCGTGTGTGGATTTGGCTCAAAATAAACTACAGCAAGCTTATGTTAACAAAGGAGCGTTAGCCCAGTGCAACAGAATGACTCACTGATGGGTTTTCAATAGTTTAGACAACAACAGGGCTCCATGGCACGGAGGAGCGAGGCGTATCGCAGCTCTGCTACACAGCAAAATCGCTGCGTATGGTTCTGTTCTGTTTCTATTTAACTCCAGACACCATTAAACACCAATGCAAAGAACCTGAAGTTGGTTTCGTTTGCTGGAAGTCTCTGTTAGCACAAAACACAAAATACGAGCAACCACTGTGATGTCATCCACCTAGAAACAACTACAATAGCATTTTGGTCGTTTCCATGTTGGGGTTTTATATACGTGGAGCTGAGACTTCTAGGGTGGTCTTTTAGTAGAGTTAACCATATTATTGGTTACACAGGTGACAGAGGTAAGAAGAAAAGAAACAAGTGATGGATACAGGAAGTAGACAGTCTGGTAAGATGGAGGGAATGATGATACAAGGTGAGGGTCAATTAGCAATCGAGACACAGGCAGAAACAATTAAGTGGAGTCGGGTAATCGGGACAAGAGGAAGTAAAAAATTGAAAAAACTCAACTCGGCTGTAATTAAAAAGAGGGCAGGATAAAACCGACCGACCGACAGCCGCCTCTGTCACCATGGAGCTGTCAGTCAAAGAGGCCACGCCCCTAATAATGCAAGCATAAAGCCTTAGACAGCTGTTCTGAAAGAGGAAACGATCCACAGAACCCAAACAGTTTGTGCATCAGGCTGTGAACATGTTTGCAAACTTTGTGGGGCGGACTCACTGCTGCCGCTGCTGGATGCTAGAGGAACTGCAGGTTTTGAGGCTTAACTCATGCAGAATTATTTTTAGTTATCAGTTAACTGATTTGTTAATTTTCTTCTAAAAATAATTTAAAAACACATTCATCTTCTACACATCTGTGTGACCATCGCTGCAGATGTTACAGACCCCACCCCCTACATGTCTGTAGCATGTTTGTGCTCCAGTTGACCGTAGCCCTGTGCTTCTGTGTTTGTGTGTCTTTTGTGTATGTACAGCGTGCTGTGGGAGCCCATGGGGGACGGCAAGCGCGTGATTTCATTGGCTGATAACCACGCGCTGCTCTGGGACCTGCAGCAGAGCTCCACACAGGCCACGGTGAGAAAACTGTAAACCAGAGGCACGCACGCCGTATCGCACAATAGCTAACTCATTATTTGATAACCGCCATATCGTCCTGGTGTTATCAGACGCACACATCCTCTCTGTGTGTGACAACAACACAGCGTCCACTATTCATCCTGCCACACACACACACACACACACATGCGCTGCGGCTGCTTTAATATTATTCTGGTCAAGCCTCTCCCGCTGTGACAGTAATAGTCTTGTTTAATAAGTACCAGAGAAATCTTTCCATCTCTTTTCACAGCTCACTGAAGTAGAGCTGCTGCAGTTATGCATTAAGTTTCACTTACAGGCGCTGCAGTACACAACCTGATGTATGTGTCTGAGGAACGTTACACGCCGTGTGAGGCCGAGCATCTCGCTGTAGACACGCGTGCCGACGCCGCTCTGCCAGAGCTGCTTCAGTGAGACCGACTTTAGTTAATGACGCTTTGGTCAGTCAACGTTTTGCTGTTAACAGACGCTAAAAGCATTATTGTTGCATAAACTTTATGCTCTCATTTATTCATTTACCCATCGTTCAAGCGTCTGTTTCCCTTTAACGTGCTTCAGCTCTGGAACCTTGACAAAAGAACCCACTCGGCGTGGACGTGGAGCTGAGGATCAGGACTTTTTCACAGCCGGGAATCCAAACCAGGCAGCAGCAGATTGGTGACGTGCTCTGGGTAGATCGTCTCAGAACGTCTCCTGGATCCATTTTCACCGTCTTCTTCCCGCCGTATGATGGCATCTGTCTCTGCACTGACCGTGCCGGTGTTAGCTCGTGCAAGTTAATTAGTTAGAAGTTAGAGGACTGCACAGGCCGGTCTGTGGTCTCACTTAGTTTGCTCAGATATTCATTCCATGCCTCAGATAATCTGTCGTTCTGACACTTAGAACTTTGTCCTGAAGTCCATGAACTCATCAGAGAAGTGCTTACAGTGAGGAGAGTCTGCAGAGGTGGACGAGCTGAAGATGCTCACATGGTGGTTGGGAGTGAGCTCAGAGTCAGAGTGGCTCTATCAGAGAAAACGTGAAGAAGGAAGACCTGAGAGAAGATTCACAGATGTAGTGAGAGACGAGGCGCAGAGTTAGGAGCTCTGTGAAAGGAGACAGTCCTGGACTCTGAGTTCTGGGAGAACCCACGTCTGACCAGGATCCTCTGTTACGCTGCAGACGCTTCACTGCAGTAAAAATAAAGCGTCGAGTGTGTGGCTGAATCATGCGTAGACACTTTCGGTCAATTCGTTGGCAGTCCTGTCCTTCCTAATGCAGGGTGAAGAGGCTCTTCACTGTAAGCTCTCAGTCTTCCAACCTGCCAGCTTTGCACTCAAAAGGCCCATTATGTGTTTAAAGCCTGGAAATAATGGCGTGCGTCGGGCGCGTGTGGAAGAAGTAATAGAGCGGCGGCGTGGGTCGGCCCCGGCTTTCATGAGTGTGTTGTTCCATCCGGAGCGATGATTATAGATGAGTCATTAGTAATTCATGCACTCGTTTAGTGGTTCACATAAAGGCCAGCCAGGTCACACACACCTGTACGTGTGTGTGTGTGTGGGGGGGGGGGGGGGTAGATGTGGGCA
>VUQR01007650.1:0-10478 GCA_015108515.1 Hemichromis elongatus | reverse complement strand
AGCTTCTCTAGTTTGAGAAGTCATTCCGGGGTTTTATCACTCGGACTGCGTTCACAGGCAACATCTGACCAATCAGAAGCAGGGACAGGTCTCCAGGCAGAGGAGCGGCAGGTCAATTTCAACATGTCCACATGTCTGAATGCACTGAGTTTCTGCCCTGTGATTGGCTGATTAGATGTCTGAGTTGACGAGCAACTGAACAGGTGTACCTAATAAAGTGGCACATGAGTGTGTTTGGCATATGATGGATTTGCTTTAACTGGACAGCCGGAGCACTTTGCTGTCATTGTTATCAGGTTATAGATGCTTTAAATTGTCCTCACTGATTACCGCTGGCCTCCATCAGACACATCACTCCTGCAGGATGCTGTCCCGGTGGGACGTTTGCGTCTCCATGTTACAGCCTACTTCACTTTCCCAGGCAGTCCATTGGCAGAAAACCTTCCCTATATTTAATGCTCTTTAAGTGTAAGATGCTGCCCATACATCAAAAATGAAGGGCGGTCCCAGAGTCCACACATCCAGCGTAGCTAATCCACCTAAAGTCATCTTGAACTAAACTCGAAACACAAATAATGAAATATGGATCAGGAACGGAGCCCGATGAAGAGAAAGGGAATGAAAAAGAGGAGTGATGGATTCCTCCGGCGGTGACGAGGATGTTGATCTGGCCCCGCCCCCCTCCGGGTGTGTTTGATCTCCAGCATGCCCAGCTGCAGCACCCATGTGTCTCTCCAGGGCCTGGGCTGCATTTGTGTGTGTGTGGCTCATCAATTAGACCGGGTGGTGGGATTGAGTGAAAACATCTCGACTGACTCACACACACACACACACACACCTTGTCCTGCACATCTGCTCCACAAATGCTCGCTAACGCTCTCTCGGCGTGCAGAGGAGGCACGGCTGCGCACCGTTTTGACAGATAGCTCTGCATTAGTGCCGCTTGCGTCCTAAATGAATGCGTCCCCCAGTGTTGTGTGTGCTGCCTTGTTAGGGCCACTAATTTGGTTAGTGTGCTAATAAAGCTGGGAACCTGGGATGCACGGCGCTCCGGTTGAGCTGCTGCTGCTGGACAGATTTTCAGATCCTGGAGTCGGGGAGCGCGTCTGCTCTTTGAAGAACTCAGAGACTGTCTGCACGTTTGGGAAAGGAAGCACATCGCAGGAAGAAAGAGACTCTATTTCCTACTTGTTTAAAGAGCGCTGGCAACACATCCTCCGACCATTATATTGTTGTAAAAATGGTGAAAAATGAAGCCGAGCGCTAAAAAGCCTCAGATGAGGCTTCGCCTCAGCTACGTCCTGGCTGTGTTTGTGCTGCTGGAGCCTTTTGGAGCGTTTGTAATGATATCATCTGACCAGTAATATGGCTGCTGTGAGGTCACGGCGCTAACAACCAGAGGCTGTGCTCCAGTTTGATTTAAATCCTATGATTTGTATGTGGATGTTAGTGATTAGCAGGTGTCTGTGTGATGCTCCCATACAGCTGGATATACACCCCTCAGTTTATCCAGCAAGTCCCACAGATGCTCCACCGGATTGAGATCTGGGGACTCTGGAGACCAAGTCAACATGAAACCTTCCTGCTTGTTTTTAAGGGCGCCAAGAAAGAGACCGCAGCCATCAGGGAGTATCGTTTCCATGTCAGGGTGTACGTGGTCTGCAGGTATGCTTAGGAGGTGGTACGCGTCAAAGTAACATCCGCATGGACGGGAGGACCCAAAGTTTCCAGCAGAGCATCGACTGAAGCTTCGCACTGCCTCCGCCGGCTCGCCTTCTTCCCATAGTGCATCCTGGTGCCAGACTGGGAACACACACGTTTCTGCTGCTCCAAACATAAACTCTGAGGTCAAAATGTTCACCTGTCCAGCTTTTATCTTTTGAGGCTGAGGATTTGTATTTTGTGTGATCGTGGCCGTGGCGCGGCGCGGCTCACAAACTCTGGTTTCAAATGATGCGTAGACGACATGTTTCATACACAGAGAAGCGGATGTTTTTCAGTTTATGAACGCACATTCGTGAAATGGTCGTGGAAGTGTTGTTCAAGGCTGCGGAGGAACCCGCGCTCCTCTCCTCTTTGTTCTCTTCCTGCCCTCCTCCTTCCTTCCTTTCTTCTCCCCTTCTGCCTACTTTGGTCTCCTTCCTTTAAACCTCCTCGCTCTGCCTCCTCGCTCTGTCCTCTCTAGCTGAAATAATGAGAGTGTACCGCGGCGCTGTGCGGTGACGGGCCGATCGATGATGCTTGCTCCAACAGGCAGGGGCGGTGGAGGGGGAGGGGGTGAAACCTGCAGATAGTCGGGGAGCAGAGAAAAATGAAGCGGTGCGAAGCTGCTGTTTGAATTGTTGGATGCATCGCAGTTTAAAGGAAGATAATCGTTTCCAAAGCAGCCCGCTGAATTAATTGGATTCCATTTTTAAAGTATCCTGATGAAGTGATACGCTTTAAAATTCTGAGTCCTTGAAGCGTTGTGACTTTGATCCATTTCACCGTCATTGTTGCCGTGTGAAGTATGTGCAGCAGGTCTGATAAATGTACGTCGCCGGCTGCCATTGGACCCGCCCGCCTTTCAGCTGAGCTCCTCTCCGTCTGGGATCCTCTGACATTTTGTCACTTTAATGTGTTTGTGTTAAAAACCAAAGACGGTGCAATCACTTTCAGTCTTTAAAGCCCTTTGATTTGGCTTTCTGCAGCAATCGGTCTTAAATATTACACCGATGGCTGAGCCGCGCTATCGAGAGCAGCGTTGAAGCAAATCAGCGTTACTCTGCTCGTGTGTCGCCGCAGCTCTGCCGGAGCGTTGGCGCGTTCTCGTCACGCCGCCGCCGGTTTCTGGACGTTCGGATTCAGATCAAGCGCGTTCTCGTTTTTCTTTCCAGAGCAGACCACTGCACAAAGACGAGGAGAGCCTCTTCTGTTCTGGCTCCATTGTTTTCTGCTCGGGGCATGATGGGAAATAACCTCAATTAAAATCAAACTTGGAAGTTTTGCAAATACAGAAACTCTGCAAGATTCCTGATCTCGTTAAAAGTTCCGACCCTTTAATCACTGCTCGACTGTGTTAATGAAAATACTTCAGACATCCTGCCGGTGGACTCATCGCTCTTCAAACATTTGGACAGATGTGGTCAAACTCCTCCTCCACCAAGTGATCCTGGCTTTGCACCAGCGCTGTGAGACCGCTGTGGGCTTTACCTGGTGTTCGCTCCGTATTAAGATTGGGCCTCAAGATGTTTCCACCCGACATTCATCAGTCCAATAAATGGCCATATTTTCACGCAGCTGGTCGAACAAAAGTCACCATCCAACTGTCACGTCCTGGGTCTGTGACCCCGAGTTTATTTGGTATAATTATGTTTCACTAGTCTGTGTTTCTTCCTGGTTCATGTTTACCAGTGTTTTGGTTTCCGCTCTGTATTCGTAGCTCGTAGGTTTTGCTCCTGGTGTTACTCTGTGCTCCCTGTGTTTAGTGCAGGGCGTCCAACCCCAGGCCTCCAGGGCCGGCGTCCTGCAGGTTTTAGATGTGTCCTTGTGTTCCTCGTTTCCCTCTGTGTATGTTTGCCGTGTGTTCTCTCGTGTTTGTCGGCAGTCCGTCTGTGTATACATGTGTTACGTTCTCAGTGTCGCCCTGTTTGCCATTCTGTGTTTTCTCTGCTCTCCGTCTCCTCGTGTTTCGTGTTTGTTGGTTTGGTTCCCAGTTTTCCCAGTTCAGGTTATTTCTTAGTTCTCTTCTTGCCCGTCTCGCTTTTGTTTGCATTTCACTCACCATAAATAAAAGCTCCCTGCCTGCGTTGGTGTCTTCTTCTTTAACTCCACGTCTGCCACCACACCAACTATTTTAGGAAAGAAGCTTCGACAATTATCTATAAAGTTTTAGGTATTTATATTTCTCATAATTTATTCTTCATAAAAAGTAAAAATAAATTCTGACTGCTTTGACCTTCAGTGTGAGGAACTTTATTCTTTCAGTGTGTTTGTTGATCTTTTGGTCACTGGGGGGCAGCACCGCGACTTTATGACTTATGGATAACATCCGGTCGCTTATTGATGCACGAAGGAGCAACAACATCAATAATTAAAGCACGACTCACAAAGCAGCAACACATTTGGGCAACATATGGAAGCCCAGATTGACCCTGTGCGCCTGCTGGACACTGCTGATAGAGGGCGTTTAAAGGCTCGGGTGGTGGCTGACGCCGAGGTGTTGGTGTAGGTTGTTTTCTTTGGATAAAATTCTAATGAAAAACAAAGTTCAGTGAAATAATCCTTAAAAGAATCCTTCTTTATCTTAATTCTCTGTCTGAAACAAGCTGCTTTAGCTCCTCTCCCTTCAGCTTTCTCAGCTGCAGCGATTAGCCGCCATGATGGGTGTGATGTCACGGTCCTGTGTCTCTGACCCAGTATCCCAAGCCTGTGCTGGACTGGAGTTCAGTTCTTTGGAATTATGAGATACTTCTGTTCAAGTTCTTGATTTCCTCTGAGTTTTGTTTTGTTTTTTATCTTGGTTCTTGTTTGATCTTAGTTCTCTTTTGTGTCCGATCTGTTCCAGTCTGGTCTCTGTGTCTCCAGTATGAAGTCAGCCGTGTCCCCACGTCTGTCTCCACTGTTGCTTTGTCAATGTCATGTCTTAGTCTCGCTCTGTGCTAGTCACTTCCTGTTTTATTTCTGACAGTTCCTCTGTTCCTCTGTGTGTGATGTTCATGCTCCGCGTCCTGTTAGTTAGATTCTGTCCAGCTGTGTTCCCACATGTGTCCGCTCTGCCATAATCTCCTCCCGTGTATATGTGGTCTGTGTCTCCCCTATTCTTTTTTTTGCTTTTGTTTTTTTTTGCTTTTTTTCTCTCCAGTAAATTAAAGCTGTAACTTGTTCCCCACACAATAACTATGTGACTATGTGAAGCTGAATGAGGATAAAAAGCAGAGCACAGACATGTCGACCTGCATACATCCAGCCGTTCTTTATATGCAGATAATGGCAAATGATTATTAGTCTTTAAACGAATACTGACTCAGTCTAACATCAACAGCACGAGTTGAGGTGTGTTTGCAGGAGTGTACACGCCGGCGTGATGCAGGCAGCTGGCGTGCCACTAATACCCCAAATATTACTACAGTTGTTAGCGAGCGATTTTAGTTTTGAGAGCGGCCTGCAGAGAAAATGACTCGTAATAAAGCCTCATTATGCTGATTTAATGAACTGCTCTGGCTCAACCTGTCACACAAATACAGATGAAATTCTCGTCCCCGTTAACGAAGGCGCCGCCGTCCCTCCGCAGGTCTCCAGCACCGCCACCCTCGAGGGTAAAGGTCAGCTGAAGTTCACCTCCGGCAAGTGGAGCCCCCACCACAACTGCAGCCAGCTCGCCACAGCCAACGACACGGCCATACGAGGCTGGGACCTCCGCACCATGAGGTGAGCGCTTCAGGTTTTTTATTTAGGTAACGTGCAGACGTCACCTCCTTTTTCACTGCGGCGATCGCTGAATCTGATCCCACAGCAGTCACTGAGCTGAGGCAGGAGGTGTCACTGATGGTTGATGAGGTGTTTTTTTTTATTCTTATTTGCCAATCAGCATTAATGAACTGCTTTTTTCTTTGCACCTGATTAAAAGGACCTGACATCTGTGTAAATCTGACAGAAGTGAGTCGTGTATGTTAAACTCTGAGCTTAGCGGTCTTAGTGGGTGTTTGCATGTCATTACACGCAGACATTTGAATGCACTACACAGAACTGTGTGTTTAATTTGACTCATCTTGCTGAGGGAGTTTTGTCATGACTGCCTTTCTGTGCATCAGGAAACATGCATGTGTTAAAGTCTTTAAACCCCCACGAGAAAGTTTTCATATTACAGCTTCAGAGCAGCTTCAGATCATCTCTTCATGCTGTCAGCAGATTTTGAGCTCGGATGTTTTCTGGTACTGATGAAAACGTGTTGTGACCGTTAGAAACAAGCAGTGTCATAAATGCCATTAATGACTGAGTCGTCGACATTATTGGAATATGGAGTTAAAAGGCTGATGTTTTTCAGGTGAGAAGCACTCATCATACTGATGTAAGAACCGAAAAATCAGGTTAGCCGAGTGTCCAGAGTG
The DNA here is from genome assembly GCA_015108515.1 of Hemichromis elongatus. Lineage (NCBI taxonomy): Eukaryota > Metazoa > Chordata > Actinopteri > Cichliformes > Cichlidae > Hemichromis > Hemichromis elongatus. The sequence goes on along the minus strand of VUQR01007650.1, from coordinate 4,389 downwards.
TGAGTCTGTATATCGTATCACAGTCGCATTGCGATGGAAAAAGCCCTGTTTCTAAAGTATTTATCCCGTTTTTCATTTTGTCTGAAAACACGACCGCTGAAAAGGCTTTGAATGAATTCTGATCAAACTCTATAGCGGTGCTGATGGGATGGGAATCTATTATTGATATCGATTCTCGGTGGGTTCTCATTGTCTTCAGAGTCACCGCCATCCCTTCATTCATTCACATTAATTCTTGCTGAGGTCAAATGTTTGTGCATGTTGGAGGTATTTTACCTTTCAGCTGAGGTATTTTGGTGTAATCTGTTACACATATTGCACAACACTTTTCTTAAAAGTAATGTAAAAAGTTACTTATCCTGAAACTTACTGTCTCATAATCACCATTTAGCGACATAAGCTGAGGCTACAGCCCCACACACCAGCACACATCCCTAACCTGAGGACACAGGCGATCTTTCTCTCAGCATTTACATGTGAACACAAAGAAAAGATGAAAAACAGCACAAACACACTTCAAAGCGGTCGTCATGGTGATTCTGCTGTAGAAACATGAGCAGTCTGTTACCCGTTGCTGTTCAGGCTCTGGCTGCTGTGCTGGGGTCTGCACTCAGCTCGGAGTTCTTGGCTAGCTTAGCGTTAGCATGGCATATAGAAAGTACCATAAACAGATTTAAAATATGTGACCTCTGACCTCAATTTCATATTACACATCATCTTTTCTTTCAAGTTGACCCCAAATTGTGTTATATCTTTAAAGATATAACACAATTTCCAAGACAAAGAGAATGAGCTGCTGTTACTTACAAATACACTGTAATAAAATATTAAACTACGTCTGAACTTCCATCAGGTAAGAATGTTCCACCAGGACAAAAGCCTCCACAGATTTCTATAAACAAATTCTTAGTGATTTATGACGAACGATTAAGAGTATTTTGTAATGTTTTTGATCACGTTAAGGTAATTTTTTTTAATTTAAGTGTTTATTGGAGTTTTAAGAAAGCAGAATGAGTGCGAGGAGAGAAGATGTGCAGCAAAAGGTAGGATTCTAACCTGCGCCACCTGCTCTTAAGGCAGCTGCTCATCTCACTGAGCCAACCTGGTTTTCAGGGCAGCACGGTGGCACAGTGGTTAGCACTGCTGCCGCACAGCAAGAGTTCAATTCCACCATCAGGCCGGGGCCTTTCTGTGTGGCGTTTGCATGTTCTCCCCATGTTTGCGTGGGTTCTCTCCGGGTACTCGTGCTTCCTCCCACAGTCCAAAGACATGCAGTTAGTGGGGATAGGTTAACTAAAAAAACCTAAATTGCCCATAGGTGTCTCTGTGTGTTAGCCCTGCGACAGACTGGCGACCTGTCCAGGGTGGACCCCGCCTCTCGCCCTATGACAGCTGGGATCGCCCCCGCGACCCTGAAATGGATAAGCGGATGGATGGATGGATGTTTATGGGAGTTATGCATAAAATAAAATACACATTATTTGATGGCTTCCTTCCTTCGTTCTAAGACTCATATGTACAGTAGTCTAAGTGGAATCACTTCAAGTACTATTCCTTCATTCCCGTATGATAGAAAATTTTACATAAAAATATATGTGCCTTTATTTTTTTAAATTAGAGCCATAGTTTGAACCTTTAAGCATAGTTTAAACACTCAACGATCACGGCCTGCTGGTCTTTGGACAGTTTGTTTGGACAGTTACATCAGAGGCTTTGCTGATGCGATGAGGCAGTTAGAAAACCTGCGATGCTACAGGCAGACAGTGGAAACACCGCTCACGGCGCTTGGCTGCAGTTAATTAGCATATGGACTCTTATAATGCATTAGTCAATAAAGGACTGGCAATGAAATGAGGCTGAAGGGGAATCAGATGTTATACCGTCCACCTAAAGCCAGAACTGCTCCATGAATCAAATTTATTCACGATTACTGAGATTTGTTGTTCTGCTAGCTCGAATCTGTGGACGAATCAAAGGGAAAAGCTGAGGCCTGACCCACAGCCAGGAGCTCTGTTGGCTCTACGGTAACCATTACCTGCCTGTGAGCACCTGGCCTGCAGTCTGCTGTTTATGCATGGAGATGAAACAGCATGATCAGGAGGCGGGTTGTAAAGTGGCTTGCAGTTTTCAGTGGTCCATGTTATGTGAGGTTTTAGATACAGGTGTTGAGTGGAGACACCACACCCACATGTAGTTCAGGCAGCCAATCAGAAGAAGGCTGTCTGAAAGGGGGCGGGGCTAATACAGCTCGTTTCAGACTGAGGATGAAGGACGGAGGGAGCTGCTCTTCTGAAGCTGCAGTTTGTGCTCGTAGCTGTCAGCTTTGTGTTTCTAACAAAGACAAACACACAAACCTCTGCAGTCTGTCTCAGCCATATTTGCATCCAGGTGTGTCAGTCGGCTCTCTGCGGATGCCCGTGCATCGAGTCGAGCGCGTTCTTCTGTTCGCTAGTTGATGAAGTGCAAGGCGGCTGAGCACTAATGTCCTGTGTGACATGGAGCATGTGTACTACCACACATTAACCTTGTAACTGCAGGTTATCAGCAGCCCACCTCCCAACTCATCTGTGTGTGTGTGTGTGTGCTTCCTGTGTTTCTGCAGCACTTGATGAGTGAGGTCAGCGTGTGTTTACGTGTGGGCTGTGCTGCAGGAATAATAATCACCTCGCCATCGATCGCCATGATAACAGCAAAGTGCCGAAGAGACTGAGAGGGGTGCCGGGTGAAGGAGAGAGGAGGAGAGAGTGAGAATGTATTTACACGATGCGTATCACAGGGCCAGATAAGATAGTTGAATCATTGATATCGCTCCCCGTCAGCCCCATAACAAATTAAAGAGTTCCTGCACACCCCGTTTTGGCCGCTCTCCTCCCGCTGTGCTGTTTTGAAGGATGCAACAGTGCTGATTTAGCCGTCGGCACAAAGGGAAGGAGGGGGCGGCGGAGCGAGGCTTGTTAGCAGAGAGAAGCCTCATCCCTGATATCGCTGTGAAAACACACCATTATAGTCTGCAGGGACACATGCAGCCAGCAGAGGGCGCACTGTGGCAGACTTTTTAAAGAAAAATAATAAAATTGTCCAATAAGGACGATCGGCTTTTTCCTCCTTTGGCTTAAAAAAAAGAAAAGATTTTTATGTAGGAATATATCCACGTGCTGTCAGGACTCAAAAATTGGTTCAGTTTTTCCAAATTCTTCAGTATTTTAAATACGCTGTTCATGAATTTCTAAAATAAGCTGAAACTTGGAACTCACCACCGGTGGAGCTCATGCAGCACATTTATGTTTGGTTATTTTCTAGGATTAGGACATATTGGGCTCCTCGTTTGGTTCGTTCAGGATTATTATTTGGTTCAAAGTGTCTGAAGTAACAGCAGGTAAAGAGGAGGTCTGGGTGGAGGCATGGACAACCAAACATCATCATCAAACACTAACAAACCACCTTTAGGTGATAGTTAACTGTATAACAAAGAAAACAAACAATTCTTCCTGTTTAAACTCAAACCCAGTCCTCTCTTCTTTGAATATCTCCATCCACCTGACCAGACGAGGACACCTGAGGGGCCTAAACTCACGACCCGTGTTTGTTCCTCCAGACCTGTGGAAATGATCCATTTAGTAGATTACACTGACAGAAAAATGATCATGAACTATTTTAGCAGCTCATCTCAGAGCAGTGCTCCAACATGCTTCCATTAGCTCCACTTTCCCGTGCTTGGTTAATTTTAACTCGACAAAGGAAACAAAAAAGATTCTCATCTCTGGAGCTTCACTTCCTGCTTAAATAAAGGTTCATTTGATATGTTAATACAAATAGTACTAATGCAGCAAACAAGCAAGAAGAATAAAAACCACGTACAGCATGTGAACCTCTATAGCCCAAAACTGTTATTTACTTTTTTGTTTCCTTAAAATTTCAAACTTCTAAATTAAGACGGAAAACCCAGATTTCATTTTTCGGTCTCTCCTGACGACGCCAGACTGTCTGCTGTCGGAGCTTCTCTGGTTTATTAACGGCGCAAACGCCGGCGTTTGCTGATTGGCTGCGCTGTGCGGTTTTCCTTCGTAGCTGAGGAGTTTGCTGGATGACAGTTTGGAGCAAATACTGGACAGTCCAGCAGTTCCTGCTCGAGCTTTTTGCCGGGGTTTTGTCAATGATCATACATGGTCATGTGTGTGTCACAGAGGGACGGCTGTATTTGTGAAAAAAAAAGTGCTTCTGATAAAAAAAAATCATTATTTCAGGGTTCGTACGGGTGCTTGAAATCCTTGAAAATGCTTGAATTTTAAGATTGTCTTTTCAAGGTTGGGAAAGTGCTTGAATTTCAGATGTGGTGCTTAAAAGTGCTTGAAAATGTAACTGTATTTCAATAACCACAAATCACTTTCT
>VUQR01007646.1:0-18254 GCA_015108515.1 Hemichromis elongatus | reverse complement strand
TATCTCATGTGTGTTGCATTTAAATCTTTAATGCTGCTGCCTCTTTGGCTCTTTACTGCAACCATTTGTACCAATGTTGCACTACCTGCTGCTGTTGATCATTGTACAACTGTCCCTGCAGATCTCACAAGCTGCTATATCCATTTATTTGCTTGTTATATTTATATTTCACACTACTGCAGTAGGTTTTATTATATATTTTTTAGAGTGTCCTTTATTTTTCTTTACATTCTTTTTTAAGGTGAGAGAAAATCACTATTTTGATTCTCCTGTATGTCCTGTGCTTGCAGCAAATTTACAATAAGAAAATAATTCAATGTTGAATTTCAGTAATCTGCCTTTGGAAAAACAATTTCATTGATATTTATGTCACCTCAGCTGATCTTTATGTTTTATGCATTAATCAAACCTTAGCATGTTGACACACTAAAAATCAAAGTTAATGTGGTCAGTTTGTGTAGGTTAGCACTATCATGATCATGTCATGTCAGTGTTTAGTTTAAAAACTAGCTTAACAGGAACAATGGGCCAAATGTGTATGTAGCGGTCAGACTGGATAAACAAAAATGAGGCTGTAACAAAGTCCAAAGGCAAGCTAACAAAAGTCCCATAGAAGATCCAAGATCCTTCAGGCCACACAAGAACTAAAAACTAAAAAGATAGTAAGACAAAGCCTGAGGAGAAGATGGGACTATTTATACAGATGGGGTAATCAGGGAAGTGGAAACAGCTGAGACACAAGTGTGAGTCACTCGAGTCACTTGTGAGGACAATCGAGACAGACGAGTCAAGTAACTATAAAAATAAAACATGTTGAAGTGTGCCTGAGCAAGACAGTTGCCCCTGATGCATCCATCAGATAACAGGCATTAGAATGGTCAGGAATAAGTTGAAATAAAACCTCATCAATAAATAAACAACACACTAAGAACAAAACAATCCTTAAAGCAAACAAACAGAGAGTACCTAAAAATAAATAAACTGAAACTTCAAAAACTACAGAAACTGGGAACAGACCAGGGTCCAAAGAAAGTTACTTTATTAATAAAACATGTTTTAAAATTGGCATGCAGTGTCAGTCAGTCGGAAAATAATTAGAAATATGATTTGACCTGCAGAGAAGTTGAAGATCTATATCAAAGAGGTAAAGCTGCGGCTAAGATTGAGTGACAAAAGAGAAGGAGAGAGGAAAAACAAATAAAGAATTTAGCACAGCCAAGGATGGTGAAAGAGACAGCGAGGTGGAGAAAATGAGCCTACAGTATTTCTTTTATTAGTGTCCGTTTCCGCTGTCGTGCTCCATTCCTATTTGTCTGAATCCACGTTAGAGTGCTACACGCGATAAGGTCAGCCTGTCCTGCCTGTAATTAAATGGCATATTTCTGGAACGGTGCTTTTCCAGTGATCACAGACGCATCGCTGCGTGAGTTGCTCAACCCCTCCGTCCTTCTCCCACCCTTGTCATTTTTCTCCCCATCTCCTGCCATTCTCTTTTCCCTCTTCAATCCCTTGCAGTACAACCACCTCCCAGCTTTCAGATGAGCCTTTCAACTTAGTTTTTTTTAAAAAAATTGAATCTGGAAATTGTATTTTTAATCCATCTGTGTATAAAGATATACTGTTTTTTTTTTTATTATTATTATTGTTTTCAGGACTTAATCTTTTCTGTAAAAATTCACTTATTCCACCATTCCAACTGAACTTTGAATTAGTTGCCTTATCTTTACAGCCACTGAATGCTGCCAACAGGGGGATATGATGTGCATGTGTGTGTACTTGAAGGTAAAAAAAAAAATCTTATCTCTTATTTACTATTCATGGAACATCAAGTGCACACTCTCTGCTCTGCACACACACACACACACACAAAGCTTGCTGCCACATTTCATCCCTTACTGGATAGTTAATGTGCCTTTGAACACACATAAAAAATGTGCATGATTAGCTGTCATTGCTCATTCCTGTAGCCCTTATCCTGTTGCAGTTGCTCAAGCTAAGAGGATGAGTGCTTCTTCCCTGATAGCTTAACATCAGCCCTCCCATCACATTTTCACCTCCCCACAGACGCATAAACACACATTAATACCCACTTCTCTGCTTCTCCGAGTGACATCGCCTTAGACAAATGCTACTTGTTTCCTCCCTCACCAACAGATCTGTGTTGCTCGGCATGGCAACATCAAACAGGATTTGTGCTCTGAAATGGCCTCTCGTTTTGCACTCGAGAGGCGTTCAGCCCGTCGAGTGAGGTGACCTGTGAAACAAAATGCATGAAGCTTTCGAAAGCAGAACAATAAGAGACAAGAAGGGGAGGTGAGGAATAAATAAGCAAAGCAGTGCGGGTTGTTACCAGTGACTACCCAGAGAAGACAACTTTTCTGATTACTATTTTTTTTCTCTCCTATGTAATAAAAAAAACTCTTTTTTTAGTTAAATGAATGCTCATATTAATTTTCTGGTGACTCAATCAATAAAAAATTATTTTGTTTTCAAAATATAAAACATATAAATAAAAGAATACACCTCAGCCGCAAAGACACCACAAGTCCATCTAAACCACGAATACCACTGTTTTGCCAGCATGGCTGTTCCAAATAGCCTCTTATCATGTAACAAGTGCTTGACTTTCTCAGTATTTAAATGCCCCCATTAATATAAATTGAGGTTTATGCCAAGTGATTTTGAAGAAAAGTTCATTACATTCTACTTTTTCTTTATTTTTTTGTGTTCTAATAGAAAACTGTTGTGTTGAGCTTTTAGCATGCAGCAGTAAGCATATTCCCACGACCATAATTGTTGAGGGTTTATTAGACTGTGATGATATTCTGCTCATCCCTACCATCCTCCTCTGTCACATCACCCCTCTGCATGTCTTCCTTCACTACATCCATGAATCTCCTCTGTGGTCTTCCTCTTTACTTCCAGCCTGGCAGCTCATGTGGTCACTTTTGGTCTGCTTAGTTGCACATTGAATGCATCTGATTCAGTTTTTGCAAAGTGCTTTAGAGTGCCACACACTTTAAACGCCTTCAGTCAAGGCAAGCTATGACACTGAGAAAGTCTCTTTATGTGAAGAATAATGAAAAGACTTCAGACACTTTACTAGTCCTGATTATCTTTATCACGATGCTGCTTACTAAGCAGTGTTTTCACATAATGAGCAGCTCACATCAGCTGAATGTTGGCTCAGTGGAAGGTTTAAATTTATCAGATCATCAAGGTTACCAAGTGTCCTTTGCTAAGTTCCTCTGTATATTGGAATTCTTATATTTTAACTCTTATATTTTAAAATAAATTAGTCATATTAATTTTGCCAATAACAGCACAGAAAATACTTGAGCACTCTGTTATGATGGGAGTAGATGTGCAGGAAATTAATTTACTCCTGACTTTTGTTTTGCTTTATGGCAGCAACAGTATAATTTTGCCTGCATAGAAGAACTGGTGGAAGCAATGTAAAAGATAAACAACCGACTCAATCATGACAGAGTCCAGGATCATGAGTTTGGAAGGAGGAAAGGAAAGGGAGAGAAACAAACACAATATCCAAACGAACTAAAGGAAAAGGAATAAAGAAACAGAGGGTATGTGTAACAGGAAAATTGAAGTGATGTGATGTGGAAAGGGAGTCAAGAGGAGATGATGGAAAAAGTAGACATGCACTGTTATGATTCAGCAGGAGATGTGTAAAGATTGACATAGTGAGACATTCATGCTCATACACACAAACACAAACAGAGGCTCACTTAAAGAACACATCTTTCAGAAGAGAGGGCTATCAGATTCCACTCCCTGCTGTCACGCTCTTTGCTTTATCCCCCTCAAGGATGTGGCACTCGTCTTTGATTGTCACACACTCATGCACGTGCCCCTCCAGCCAACACACATGCCCGGACACACACGAATAGAGTGAAACGCGCTCCCAGAAGACAATCAACCTACAAACTTCCTTGCCTAAAGCGTGCACGGAACAAAGAATAGGCAAATTTATTCTTTTAATTGGCCTTTCATATTCTTGCCAAGTTCCACCTGCGTAAGCACCATTTGGGTAACAACCCCAATGTTGCCAATAGCAATAAAATGCTTTAAATGTGGCCAACCTAGCTTCACAATCAAAATCTCATTCACATTCTCCCGCCCACTCTTCACTCTTTCTGTCCACTTTATTTGGACAAATGCTTATCTTTCCTTCACGGCCAGTGCTGCAATTTGCACAGAGAAATTAAATAAAATAAATTGATGATTCACTTTTTGAAAAACCTAAATTACATCTTGAAGGGGACTGTGGGAATTTTGAAAGAAAAAAAACAAAACAAATAACAACATTGCTCTCTTCCTCCATGGTAATGAATGTAAACAAGCGAGGGCGCCAGTGCCACCTCTATCTGAAATCTGCATTTAGATGGAAATGTTGTCACAGGCACAGCCCACACAAGGCTCTTTTGTTTGGTTATCTATCCTTGTTTCATATTTCTCATTGTCATTCTTGTTTCTAAACAAGGCTTGGCTGTTTGTGAGGTGAAAAAAGACAAGAGGAATGTCAATAAAGCCAAAAAGTGCGCAAAAAGGGCACGTGTGCTCACTAAAATTTGTCCACTGGAAACATTGGATCACAAAATCCAAGGTGCTATGGAGGACTCTTCTAAATGTTACCGGGTGATCTTTTACTGACCTCATCTTGTGTCTTTGTCTGCATGGGTACAAGAAGGGCAAGGCATAACAGGACACATCGTCCAACTCTTGCTGGAAGATCCACTTCGAGCAGCTTGCAGGTAGAGATTTTCCCATTTTCTCTCTGTTGGTTCACAGAGGCATCTGCGTGATCGTCACCACTGACCCATCTGTCTTTCCATTAGAGGTGCTCTCGAATTATTAAACAGTTGGAGAGCCTTTATGTAGCTGGCATGGAGCAGCACACAGACACAGGGTGGGCGGTAATGGCATTTTCACTGTAATAGGAGCACAATTGAGAACATCATTCCTTGTTCTCGCCCTCTCTTTCTTTTTCTTTCTCCTTTTCTTTCTTTCCATGGGGCTTGCAATGGGTTTTCCAAAGATAAAGGCAGCATTGTCTTCAATTTGCCCACATCACAGCTGCCAACCTGCCAGTCAAGAGCTCCCGGGACTGATGGAGTGTATCCCTCTGCAGTCGTCGCCACTCCACTTCTGCTGCCTGCACGCCAGCTGATTATATGTTTGTGTAAGTGTGTGTTTGCAGGAGAAGCGTCATAAATCGTGACAGACGAGCTGTCTACAGAGTCACGCCGCTATTTGTTGATTACTGTGTTAAGAAATGACAGTTGACACAACATATACAACTGCGCTGCAGCAGGCTCGGCTTGAACTCTTTTTGTACTTCTGAGACTTTGTTTTCACCTGGGAGGTGATAGATACAAAGACAGTTCACAGGAAAGGGTTCACATTCATTTAATTGCAATAGGTGAAAACTTACTAATAATTCAATTATGATTATCAGGAAATTAATTGTGTAAAAATAAACAGATTTGCCATTGTTGAGTTCCAAAGAAATGTTCTGTTGCACTTTTAATCAAGCATTTATTTATGATACAGTTAGAGTTTATTTTCCAATTATTTGTAGACTTTAACAGTTTTGAATGTTTAATTGACCTCCTGTGCACTTGTTACATAAACTGCAATTAAATCTTTTCCTAAGATTATTATCAAATGAGTCTTTACCAGCAGACAATTAAAGAGGGACCCTTCAGACACATCCGATAAAATGCACTTAATTCACACGACAAGTGTTTTAGCAATGCTGTTTATTTTAGATGCACATTGCTGCTCTGCATACTCAAATACTGCTGAGTTGTTTATTTAATTATAATCAGATTATATATTATTTATCAACCATATACTTTGCATTAAAAAAAACAAACAAACAAAAAAAGTAGGTACTCCAGTTTAAAGTTAAAAAGCATTAGACCTCAAAGTGGACCTCAAAACTGACTGAGCAACCTATGTAGCTGCTTTTCCAAAACCCTTGTATGAGGTTATAGTGGCATTTAAATTATTTCCTGAAGAAATTGTTTTAAAACCTGATGTCATTTGCTAATCTCATAAAATTAAGACACAAGAAGAACTATTTATATGTATTTTTACCGTGGTAAGGTTTCGCTGGTAAACAGGAGGAAAACTAAAGAAAGAAGGTAAAGCCAAACTTTTTAGAGCAAGTTGAAGCTATATAAGTTTTGCCTTCAGTGTGAATAAAACACATCAAGGGCAGTGGGGGTAAGTGGGGGTTAGTTTTGTTTTCCTGAGAGCATATCGTTTGCTATCTTTATTGTTTTGGGGTTTTCTTTGTGGGATGTGAAGAAATGCATCCTTTGAAAAAGACCTTGGATGATGCACAAAGACAAATGGAGAGAACAAGAACCATGGTGAGAATAACATGAAAACGGCGATGGCTGCTCCTTTAGCACGGCCACGTTATCGTTTACGAAGAGCACAGCAAAAGATGCTGAGGATGGCGCTGCCCTGTCCAATCCAAGAAACCATAACCATGGCAACAGAGGCGCCACAAGTGCAAAAACGGCGGGAAGAAGCTTCTGATCAGAGCACACTCACATGTGCGCTCACACATACACAAGCACACACTTTAACTGTGTGCGTTGTGGGTGGCCTCCTCAAAGAGCGGATCTGATGCTACGTGCTGTATAATGTAAATTAAATGAAGGGCTGGTTTCCTCATTTTTCCATCATGTTTGATCACTGGTCTGTGTTTCACTGCAGCACAGCTGCACTACCCCTACAAGAAGTACACAGTCTCATCTGCAGAGACACACACTGTAAAGATACAAAGTTACACAAACAGTTGGATCTACTAAACCAAAGACAATCAAAGACATGCAAAGTTTTCTGTGTCTGTGTGTGTGTGTGTCCATGCACATTCATGTCACCTCTCTAAGCACACCAGATCTGCCAGGCAAACATCATGCAGTGTTTGGAATTAATATCTTCTTGCTGACATTCTCTCTCATGATATCTTCCACCAAAACATCCCTTCAACTCCCACTTGTTTCCAGGAGTCCTCTTTAGCTTCTTGATGTTTTTTTTTCCTATTGTGCTCTCTTCTTTCGTCTCCATCCATCGGTGCATTTTGTGCTTTTATTATATACCACCTATGCTTTTCTGTCTAACCGACTTCTTTCTCTCTTATCGCCTGCTCCTCATTTTTCTCAGTTTGGCTTTTCTTTATTTAAATCCTAATCCTATTTGAAAGCTAGACTAAAACTTATGAAAAGTAGCCTTTCAAAACAAAACCTAACGTGATGGACAGGAGAATGTTCACATGGACTAATTACAAATTTTCCTGTCTTACTTAATTAACAGCAGCCATATGCAGACATGTATTTTGTTATGTTCCTGATTTGTAAAATGTATCTTCTGCAAAAGGATTTCTTTTTCACAAACTGTTTCTGCCACTTGACATGTCACACTAATGAGCAGCATTTTGCATTTTAGCTGCTTTTTGTCTCTGCCAGAGATGTGTGCTAATGTTACCAGTTGTGTGAAGAAAAAAAGATTTACCGACGGAAGATACAGCGAATCCACAGTCTTAGCAAAAATAAGAAAATAAGACAGAACAGATGAGACAAATCAGGAAAGCATTTCTGATATTCAGACATAGACTGAACTGATGCTGTGCTATGTAACAGGAATATACAATGTGTCTATACAATAAAGTTACGATTATGTTCAGTTTGAAATACAGCTGAAAAGAACGGAGGACTGACGTTGCTTCTCAGACATTTAATTCTTCCTTTAAAAATCTTTCTACGCTAATCTTAACAGATATTTTATCTGCTTGTAACTTAACGCAGACAGTCGGTGCTTTTTTGAGCAAGTCAGCCTTCTGAATGATCAAACTGTAGTGGAAAGCAGATTTTGCTACAATCAGATCAAGTGAGAAAGAATAACTGTGACTTCTGTTCGAAACTGTAATTGTGTTCAAACGGCCAGAGTTTGGGAATTAAAGATGGATTTATTTTGTGCTGTGGAATTTGCAGGGTGGGAATTTTTCTAATGCACGTCTGTTATAATTAAGCCCTTGATAAATTAACACAGTGCTGATTGAGCTAGTTAGAGCAAGGGAAGTTTTTTTTCAATACAAGAAGCATTCTTAAAAGGCAAAACACATGTATAATCTATATGTGAACAATCACATCTTCAAGGCAACCTCCATATGCAATTCTGCACAGCTTATACTGCTGCTGCCATTTTCAGACTGCTCTCTGGGGTCTGGTTGTGAATAGCTCAAATTTAACAGTGCCACCCTGAACTAGTCATGTGGTTGGGATACAGTTAAAGCCACATCAAGGTAGGTTTGAGGTGCAGCCTGCAAGAGTACCACATATGCTAATGTTAATGTACACCAGTGCATTAGAAGTGTGAGCGAGATAAAAGAAACAATGTTACCAAACATGGCACCTCTTCTGACACTGCTCAGGGCTCACATGGTTCAAAAGAGGGCACTTTAGAAAAGAAGGGTCCACGGAATTTTGGAATGTGGAAGCATTTTGGCTGTTTAATGTCCAACATTGAAAAAGACTATCATACACATCAAAACCTGTCACTCCACAAACTGTTTTTATCATCTGCAGCGGTGCCATCCTTTAGCACATGTGCAATGCAGGACTTTACAATGCCAGACCAAAACAAAGGGACATACTCGTACCATGAAAGCAACAGCTCGATTTATTGCACAAGACATTATGCCAGTAAGCACAATCAAATAAAAAAAAATATTTAAGCGGGCAATAAAAGTAAATGACTCTCGTTACCAACTACCTGGGTATTTTGTGTTAGGTATATTCCACCATACCTACTGTAATCTTAAATCATCCCTCAAATCCCTTCTGAATCTGACTGCATGCTTTGTCTCCTCTGCCTTCCTAGGTGACAGTTATTAACCTCTCACTGTAGCTCTCTCTGCCTGAGCTGACTCCCACCAGGCCATGTCAGGCTTCACACTAACTTCCCTGAGGCTGCTGCCATAGCTAATTTTGAAACTTCTGAGGCATAATGATACCTTTATCTTGCTTGACACACTGCCAACATTTTAAAATTCATAAACATGCATATATACAAGTATCTCAGCGTTTGTACAGGAGTGCAAGGCAAGCTCACGCTATCGCCAACACACAGACAGACACATGTGCGAAAAGCTCACACCTAATCTGTTCCTTCCCCACCATCTTTCCATTTCAGGGCTGTCAAGCAAAGTGTCACAGGGTGAGCTTTAGTGCCACCCCTCCCAGTAGTCCTCTACCATTGACTATTTCCAGAGCCACTCAACTGGAAAAAAGCACAAAATGCAAGGAGGAAAAAAAAGAAAGCGAGAACAGGCGACGTTGATGGCCTCAAAAACTCCTCCAAAACTCTAAAACAGAAGCAAGGAATGTCTTCTCGCATGACATACACACTCTGAATTGGCACGCGTGTGTTATCAGACTCCTAGGAGATGCTCTGTGTGTGTGCGGGCTACACTTTTCTGTAAGTTGGCTGCAACTACCTGGCAGATGTAACCTGAGGCTTTCACACAAACAAATACACACAGAGAAAGACAGAAGAGTTGGCTGCATTTTCATCATCTCTCTGCTGTGGAATCGGAGCCCTGAGTCACAGAAAGGCCCTGCTGCCAGGACAGTAGATTTTTTTTTCTTGCACAGAAGGCAGAAACAATGCAATACAGAGAGCAGACGGTCGGGGAGGCCACTGAGAGCAGTGAGGGGGCGTGCGGTCTGTCCTACATACACAGCAACACATGCAGATACACAAAGATACACAGCAGGAGTGTAGAAGGAGAGTTTAGAGAGGGCAAAGAAGTACCGTGGGGTGTGGATGCTTGTATTGCATACTGTGGCCATGTAATGGACAGATAAGACTACTAAGCAGACAGATAAGATAGCAGTTAACCAGATTAGGCTTACAGACTGACAAGACTGAGAGTTTCGTCTTAACCGTATGGATGATTTCTTTTCATACACCAAATTACATGTTTCTCTGTCACAAAGTCCTTTCCTCATCCAAATCAAAGGTTCAAAAAGTCAGTAAAACAAACATTCAAAAGTTTGAATAACTTGCTAACACATAATGAGAGGATTAGGATCCCAAAGTCCAGCTTTTGAGCCCATTCAAAGAAAACTTTAATGACCTCTGCAAATTTATATTAGAAATAAATATCTCCGAGATTTATCAAATCTCAATCAAAATCATTTCAGTCTCGCTTAAATGGCTGAGAGGGTGAAAGCGAGCTTTGGAGATCTCAGATGTGATTTCTGTTTTGCTTCTCATCCTTTCAAGTTCCTCTTGAATGAGCCAATGGGGTAATTACGAGCAGACGAAATGAAAGTAAGTGGGCTGGTCATGAAGGTCTGCCAAGCATTCACATTGTGAGCGCAGCTATGGAATTAGAGGGAAATGGACATACTGACAAAGAAAATGTCAGCGCGACTGAGAAGAGCTAATGAGAAATGTAAAGAGATGTGGTTTTTTAATCTCCTTGAAGATAGCTGCGGAGGGCTACCGCTCACAACACGCAATATTTCACAAATTGGCCACATTCAAATGACTATAGCTATTATCCATATTATCCTAGTTGGCACAGTTAGGCAATAGATATAGACAATAGATATAAAACTTGGACTTAACTTCTGGGTCAGAAAAATAAGGCAAAAGTGGGCTGTGGACTTTATGTATGATTGTTAAATGAATCACAGGCACTGGAGTTGTCATCGTTTAAGTAATAAATCAGGTGACTGATGGAAAATGTATATCAGAATATGTATCAGAGAGTCTAGATCTTATGATTTCATGGTTTATAATGGATATAATAAAAGCACACTGTAGAATGATATACATAAGAAGTCATTTCTAGAAAAAGTTCTACAAAAGATTTCAAAAGATTTCAAAGACACTGGTGTAATGGCTTTGTGTGCAGATGGTTATCAGAAAGTTCGGTATTAGATGCACTCTAGGTCAGACGATGGGGACTGCCCACAGTTTAATGAGGACTCACCCCAGATCACAGTTTGAAGCAGAAGGAGGGCCAGCAGGAGCTGCAGTCCACAAACAGGCAGTAAGCCCTGCATCCTGCTGCACCTGGAGACAGAGATGAAGAGAGAGGGAGGGAATGTGAGTACACAAAGGAAACTGTAATCAACATGTTGCCCTTGTGAAGTTCTTTTAATACACAATACATGCTTGGATGAGTCATCATTAGTTATTCCTTTTCAAGGGATTTTCCCCCCCCTGTTGCTCAGTGAGGGCCTTAGGACACACATACAGTAGTTCATTCTTCAGTTTAATTTGCTGTTTTGTAATGTGGGTTGGATAAAGTCTTCTGAATCCCTTTCAGACAATGGTGATTAAAGGCTTTTAAAGGCTATGTAATAAAAACCGTGACTTGATGTGACCATTGTGCTTAATCTTTTTGAAGTACAATAAAGAAAAAGGCGATTATCTTTACACTTCACAAATAGCTATTGCTCAGAATTAAATGCACAGGCCGAGATTTAGCTTTTGTCTTTAAACCTATCCCAATAAGTGCTCCTTCCCCAGAATATTTCATGGCATAGATGTTCACCTTATATCCAAGCTCTCAAAACCATATGTGGCGGGTGTGGCCTGCGGTGCCGTGCAGGGAAGGCGGACGCACCTGCACGGCATCGGCAATCATGCCCAGCCGCCTTAAGTATTTGCACCGGTCCTTTTTTTTTTTCTTTTCAGCATACTTCATTGACACTCACGGTTGCTGTACATACATTCCCGGAGCTGCAGCCCTCCCGCTGCCAGCTCAACATTAAACCAACAACAACAACCCCACAGGGCCCGGTGCAAATACTTAAGGCGGCGGGGCATGATTGCCAATGCTGTGCAAGTACGTCCGCCTTCCCTGCACGGCACCGCAGGCCACACCCGCCATACCATGCCATACCACCTTTGTGCAGTATGCTGCAAGATGAAAACTCTGGTAAAAATATTAACTATATAATGTGCGAAATAGTTTGCTTGATATAGCAAGCTGTTCAAATGTTTAATGGAAGGGGAAAAAAGCAAGAGACTTTTTGGGAAAAATGCTGAAGAAGAGGAAGAGATGCTGATACATTTCAAGAATAGAAATAGATAGATAAGGGTACTAGACCCAAATCTAACATGATGGACGTCTGGGTTTGCTTGTTGCACACTGCCTGATGAAAATTCTGCTGAATCAAAGCAGCACTGAGTTTGCCACATTCAATAAAAAAAGCTTTGTATTTGAGAGGTAGGTTGACAGGAGGTGTCTATGGTCTGTATAAGTTTATCTGGAATTTTTTTTTTTTTAAGTAACTATGGATATTTGTGACTTACACAGATGCTGACTTAGCTTTCACTTTAAAATTCAAGAAATATAGAAAAAAAACATTCTGATAATAACTACTGAATGTCAGTGTACATCACAGGACTGAATATTTTTTCTTTCTTGCCAAGATCTTTGCAACCTTTTGTATTTTTCATTGTAGCTGTCCAAGAGCTTACAGCAGCCAGCGAGCAAACAAGAGATGGAAGACGATATAACCATGGCCGAAGTAATTATCTTGCACTGTACGTATGTCGGCATTTATTTATGTATATGTGACTATAGCACAACGTCTTTAAGTCACAAACACCAGGGGACAGAGACCAAATGAGTCAAGTCGGCCTCCTGCTGTTGGGTCCCGGGTGTAAATAATGAGTATGGAATCTCTGGAGACATGACAGGCCGAGGGGCCTGAGGGCAGGAGAGGAGCTGGGTGGGAGGGATGGAGGAGGATTTAGTGGCTGGTCGCAGAGATGCAGGACATAGATAACCAGTGTCAGTTACGGCAGCGCTGGTCTCTCTGACTCAATCTCAACGTTACAGCCAAGGACAAAAACACTGACCTCATACCATATACATGCTGTACAACAGCTCAATGTCCACGGTGGCAGCGCACATCAAAATGGCAGGTTTTTAAAAACAAAACTTTTTGAAGCTAAACCTTTGTAAAATCCTGCTATTTTACAAAACTCTCTGAAAGTAATTATTAAAAGCCTGAAATGCAGCCTTAATTATGTGCAGGACAGACATGATATCACAATACACGTTTAATTTAATTGATCTGTTTTTTTTTCTCTTTTGTTTTTTAAAAACGTTAGATCAGTATTAGGTATTTTATTTCAACTTTCATGAGACTATACACAGAAGCCTCTGCAAGTCCAAACAGCATGTATTAAAAGTCTTTCTTAATTGCTATTTTGGCTCAGTGCTATATTTTCTAACATTGTGCAAGAATTGTAATTAATTCTAAAATAAAAGCATATTGTTTCAGCTTTTTTTTCCCACTGGTTCTTTTAGGCGTTGCCACAGCAGGTCATCTGCCTCCATCTCGCCCTATCCCTTGCATCCTCTTCTGGTATACCAAGCCCCTGCACATCCTCCTTCAGTACATTCATGAATTCATCATAGTTTGATATTGTGCTTTATTTTCCTTCCCTGGTTGCTAGGTTTGACTCTTTCTTGTGTCTTTCCCTCTTCCGTTTATCAAAGCTGTTAATCATTAGCAGCTACTCATGTGCACTCTCTGTTCAGAGTTTTGTTTACTGTGACCAACCAATTTCACCGCCTCCCTTTTATTTTATTCAACCATCATCTCTACATTTACTCTTCTATCTATCGTTCCTACACTTTTTTCATGGTGCCTTTTAAAAACAAAAACAAAAAAATCCCTTTACATTTTAAATTTAAGGCCTCCACAAATCTATAGTAAATAAAAATTACAACATCTTTTCTTAGTGTGCCTTTTTCTACCAAGTGCGTATTAAAACTCTTCCAGGAGAACAGTAATAATATGTGTTGGAATATAAATTTGTGTTGACCTCTGTGCCCTCCTTTCTCCTCCTCTCTCCATTTTTATGATGCGAGGTTATCTCTTAGAATTCTAGGACAATGTTGTGTAATTGAGAGCGGTTCTCTACATCTGTATTATAAGTGTGTTCTAGAAAGTATGTTCCAGACAACATGCTGAGACTGTCCTTTCAAAACATCAGCTCACTTGAGTCAGACCTGACATTAAACTCCCACATCAGGTCTAAATTCAGCAGCGTAAATTCTGCATCAGGTGTTTGGAGAATGCAGGAAAAATATTCTGATCCATATGAATTTGCCTCCATTTTTGGCTCCACATTTATATTTTGAACTCAGGCAAATGCTAGTCAGAATCAGGGCTGTTTAATTACTAAATAGGTACAGCACAGTTCACCATGTATGGAGCCTGAATATTATCTGGTCTGATAGTTAAATATTAAAGAAGTTCTGCTCCACTTTTCATTTTTGATGAACTATAATACTATAATACTGCAACGTAATATACCATCTGCCTATCCGCCTCACAAGAATCTTACATGATTCATGTTAATGTAGAGTTTTGATCAGCTTAGGTCTTTTATCTGGTACCAGTTTTCTGATCCTATCACTAGCATGTGCTTTTAAACTTAAGATTTTCTAGAAACATTAAGTAGAATAGGCAACCCATATAAGATCTGGTAGCAATATCGTTTATTTAAGTCGCTGCTAACTGACTTGAACCGAGGATGGGTTAACTTTCCCGTGAAGTTGACATTAAGCTCCATTGTGCAGCTCCATTGTAAGGATGTGCCAACATATTGTCAAAACATTAGTAAAGGAAGATATCCACTTTGTTGACACCAACTGAAAATAAGATTACAGTTGCTTTGTCACATCATTTTGTGCTGAGTACATGTTAAAAGATGCTGAGAAACTGAAAAACTAAAAGAGTTCAGTTCATTTTTTGATTGTTTTTGTTTTCCAGGCAAAAAAGGAGAATAAATGACAACAAGTCAATGGAGGTTTATTTTTTGAACTATGTAACTTGAATATGTTACATGAGATTACACACAGGAAGTAATAAATCTAGCATAAGAACCTACAAATGCTACCTTAACTAGCCAGCAACAAGGACAAGACTAAGCCTCATATATACACCCTCAAATCTGACACTTCACCTATCTAGGTCTCCTGTGATATGAGTGTGAAGTGGATCGGGTGAATAGCTATAGAGATATGTGAAGAACATAAAGGCAGAAAGACATACAGCGATTCCTTGATTTATTAATGCTACTATAAAGTCTTCCAACCGAAGCTGACTAATCGCAACAGAAAGTCAGTATGATCTCTCCTGCTGTGTGGTAATATCAGCCGGAAAGATTCAGCCAGATCTCAGCATGTCAGAGATGTGCCCTGTTCCCTACCAAGCCTGTCACAGATACTGTAGATAAGACAGACAGCTAGATGGTTACAGACAGACGGACAAAAATACAGTGACATCCTGAAAGAAGGATACAGAGCCAAGCTGTCGCATTTTTCTTTCAGTTCCAAAGACCTTGGTCCAACCGCAGCCTTTCGTGGATGATGACTTGCTCAATCCATCTGTCGTTCCATCTTAATCTCACCTTCTACCTTTTTCTGTCTATCTATATTTGGATAAAATTAGCTGCCAATCTATGTCCACCACCATCTGTACCCGTGGCTGAAAGAAGTCTTTTTTTTTTGTGTGTGTTTTTCCCACAAGTTTGATCTTGCTTCACTTATTTGCTTTTCTCAAATTGTCGCAACACTCTTTCCTCACCATCCTGCATTATTAAGGAGGCACATTAATCACTCGGGCTGCCTGTCACTCCATCGCCACACACTTCTGTTGTTCCCGCAGCACACATGCACACACATTCATGCACACATTAATGCTGGTTTCACAGGGGGAGTTAGTCCCATCAGTGTCTGTGTATAAGTCCCTTAGAGTGAAAAATGAGGCTACCCTTCGAGCGACAAAGGGCTGTTTTCCTTCCAGGAGGATATTACCAAGGTTTTAGCAAGCAACCTGTCACACTGTGTCATACATAAATGGCTTTAGCGCTTCACATTTTCTGCACAAAAGGGGACTGTTCTGTGTTTGCACCTGTCTTGAAGCATGTGTTATCCTTGGGTGGGTTTCTTTTGTTGCTGGCGAGCTACAGCATGAAACACCTAAATAAAAACAATGGAGTGGGTGGCTATATTCCAGCTTATAAAACCTGTATGAGGTAAAACAGCAGGACCCTACGGCTGTTCAGACAAAAAGAAAAAAGGAGCATACTGTGTGCTGGAAGAGAACAAGTTGTACAGCTGACAATTGAGATGACTCATTGATAACTCCTCAATTGCCATCCAAATTGACAGAGGGAAAAAAGGGGCAGGTAGCTGAAATAAAAGCAAAAGGAAGTGAGGTAAACAAAGTGTGAAAAGGCATAGAGAAACAAAAAAGGCACAGAGAAAGCCAAGGCTTATTTCAGCCCAGCTCAAATGCCAAGCCTGAGTGGATGAGAGGGGAACTTGAATCTTAAGCAGTCATAAATTTCCCCTGATTCTTTGCTATGCCTGCACTCTCTGTATATGCTTGGAGGGGAACAGAAGCTCATAGGCCAGGGTGAGGGAATATGGCAAGACTCCCAAAATGCAAAAGTTACCATGAGATTAAGAAGCCACCATATGGGCTTAGACACACAGGTTAACCCAGAGACAGTTTTATTCAATCTCTCTCTCTCACACACACACACGCACGCACGTGCGTATTCCTGCCAACAGTGCAAATACAAGCGATAACATTTTCCTTAGAACCTGAAGAGTCTGAAGAAGGCACAGTTTATGAGGGAGGAGAACCGATCTGCATTAAAATGAAGTCTGGAATATTATGAACACTGAATATGTAATGTTTAAAATACCTTTGGGAATGCAGATATACCTGTGTGCTAAGAGTGTGAATGAAGTGTGGATGACATGAACAGATGCTTGCTCGCACGCACTCGGATGCAGACATGCACTTGATATAAACTCATTAGTGCATACACCTGTGCATACATCTCAACTCAGGACACACTTGAATGCTTTTTGAAGATAATTTGTGCCTTTTAAAAAAAAAAAAAAGAGTTTCATGCTTTTGTTTTTCTTATTGTTCGCTTTTCTTTTGATATTGCAAGTGAGGCATTTTATTTTACAAAGAACTCTGTAATTGTTATATTTAAAGGTCCCACACGAATGCAGATTATTTTTTAATAGGCTCCGTGGTACATGAATGAGGAGCACCTCGTACTCACATGAAAAGGTGCAGTTAATCAGGAGTTGGGACAAGAGGGACAGAGGGATAAAAGCCATGAAGGAAAAGGGAATAAAAGCACGGATGAGACTGCGCTTCCTCCAGCATTGTGTGCCTCAGAGCTGAAAAGTGCTGTCAATTACAGTGTTTTACTGCACAAAATTCTATGCGCACACTTATCCAAACCCAGACAGGTGTTTTTATCAAGTCCATTTGTCTGTCTGAATGTTTGCATTTAGATGCTTTTCTGCTCCGATTCCTCAAATTTTCAATAAACACGATGGTCTGAGTAGCAAAGGACAGGTTAAAAAAAAAGACAGAGAGTTTCTATGCTATAGAAAGCAGGGCTGACACTGCTGAGCACCCTGATGGTGCCGAGAGGGAATAGGCTTCAGGGCTGCCCAGAACTATACAGAAAGCCATTACTTACAGCTGAAAGCCACCCTGGTCTCCCTTATTCATACAGCGCACCCACACACAAGCCACCACAACCTGAGCTCCTGTTAAAGAGTCAGCTGGAAGTGGAATATCTCCCATTACTTTCTCTGAAACATATTACCTTGCTCTCTGTGGCCAGAAAAGGCGAGCTCATCCTACATGTGAATAAAAAAGGGCAAGAGTGAACGATAGAAAGAGAAAGGTAACAAAGAGAGAGAGGGAGGAACAGAGTGAGAGATTCTCCTGAAAAATGAGGTGACAGAAAGCTTTTTATGTGTGGGAAGGGTGGCCAGGCAATTTTCAAATGTCTGAGGCTTCTCATTGGCCGGGCTGCAAAGCCACTTTATATGGTGGCAAATGTTAAACTTGTTCCGGTGACATCAAGGTCCCCTTGGCCGTCTGCTTGATTTCAGCTAGAATAGTAAATGTGGCTTGAGGCAGGGTACAGGGAAGAAATAGTTTCAACACCTTGTACACAAGAGGCAAAGTTGCACCCACTGTCAGGGCTCGTCTAGACAAAACTCTGTCTTAGATTATGTGAGGAAATGTTGATGTAAAATCACCTCAAATAGGGAAAGTTGTGATGGAGACAACTAATATTTGTAACTGAAGGTTTTCCCCTTGGGAAACTGAAATGCGGGGTCTGTCTCA
>VUQR01007642.1:4439-21628 GCA_015108515.1 Hemichromis elongatus | reverse complement strand
CACTGGGTATTTCTTCTTCAGTCACCTTTTTCACTCAGTATGTGTTAATAGACCTCTCTGCATTGAATCATACTTGTTATTAATCTCTGTTTCTCTTCCACAGCATGTCTTTATCTTGTTTTCCTTCTCTCACCCCAATTGGTCATGAAAGATTGCTGCCCCTCCCTGAGCATGGTTCTGCTGGAGGTTTCCTCCTGTTAAAAGGGAGTTTTTCCTTCCCACTGTTGCCAAATCGCTTGCTCATAGGGGGTCATATGGTTGTTGGGTTTTTCCTTTCTATGTATGACTCTAGGTTCTACCTTACAATATAAAGCTCCTCATATGTTCCCACACAGGCACAGGGAGCTGCAAACTCCATGCAGAGAGGTCCCAGCGGACCAGGCAATTCAATCAAATAACCTTCTTTGTCTGAGGCAATGTGCTAAATTCTGAACAATTATGTTCTAATCAAATCTTCTATTTTATAATAAAGGAGAAAAAACAGTGATAGAAATAATTATATTTTGATTAAGAAGGTAGCGAATCGCCCCTCCGCGAATGGCTACCTTATCGTGGTGGAGGGGTTTGTGTGTCCCAGGGATCACAGGGGCTATGTTGTCTGGGGGCTTTTGCCCCCAGGTAGGGTCTCACATGGCAAATTAGTCCTGGGTGAGGGACCAGACAAAGAGCGATTCAGAAGACCCCCATGCAAAGACCATCGAGGGAACAGTTCACCCTGCCCGGCTTACCAGGGCCCTGCCCTGGAGCAAGGCCCACGGAGGGTGCCTGAGGGTGAGTGTCTGGTGGCCAGGCCTTAGTCCATGGGGCCCGGCTGGGCACAGCCCGAAAAAGGGACATGGGCCCATTTTCCTGCAGGCCCACCACCCGCAGGGTATCTTGGTATCCCCTCGTGCTGCTGCTGGTATGTTGGGGTTTCTTCCAGTGGACGAGAGGGTTTGTTCCCTTCGCCTTCAGGTCGGGGAACGGGTCCTGACTGTCATCTGTGCTTATGCGCCAAGTGGCCTCGGCCTTCTCTCAATGAGCTTCATGATGTAGTCGCCTGAAATGGTTTCACTTCACAGGTGTGCCTCATCAGGGTTCATCTGTGGAATTTCTTGCCTTCTTAATGAGGTTGCGAGCATCAGTTGTGTTGTGCAGAAGTCAAGTTGGTTCTCAGCTGACAGCCTTTTTTGACAACTGGCAGAATTTATATAATGGCAAGAACCAATCAGCTACCTAAAGAGAAACCACAGTCCATCATTACTTTAAGAACTGAAGCTCAGTCAGTCTGGAAAATTCCTAAAACTTTCATTGGGTCCCCAACATGCCATCCCATCCGGTTTGCTTTTAGTTGGACCATCATTATTTTTCAACAGGACAATGACCCCAAAACACCTTTAGGTGACGACCTCATGAAGCTCATTGAGAGAATGCCAAGAGTGTGCAGAGCATTACTAAAGGTAAAGGGTGGCTATTTGGAAGAATCTATATATCTAAATATAAAAAATGTTTCGAGTTATTTCACACACATATATATGTTTGTGTGTCCATTTTTATATAATAATAATTAAAGAAGCATTGTGTTTTAATGTGAAACCTCTGGAATGAAACTCATTACCATTTGGGAAGATAAATGGTGTAATTATTTAAAAAAAAATACCTTGATGCAATCTAGCGATACAAAACCAAGAGCATTAAACTGTCTATAGCACACTGGATTAGTGTATGCTGTATTACTTGGAAATATCTCAATATCTTGGTTCTTAAATTTTTTAAACAATATGAGTATTTAGTTATTATCAAAACAGGAAAATTTTACTGACCTGCTGCTGCTGTTCTGAGGCTTACTTCTTTATGTGGCTGAACACATCATATTGCTTATAAGCTGATATTTGATGAACCTCGATGGGTATTCAACTCCTAGTCAGTATAAAGCTTTCAAATCATTAAGGTGGACTCTAGTAAGCATCATAATATTAGATTTAATCAATGACTCATTCTAGAAGTCCTGTCACTCAGCATTCATGCTGAAATGCATCTAGGCCAGCCATTCTTAAAGTCAAGAGTGGTGCGGCTCACTTAAAAATCAGAAATTCAGAACCATAGAGTTTTAACTCTTTAATGTGAACCAGTATGTTATCAACATTTAGGAAAACATTATCTAAAATCTTAGATCTTGTCTTAAATCTTCACACTAATAAAAAAAAAGAGAGAAAGTAATGTATTTTCTTGAAAAATCAATTCAGAAATGATAAACAATACAGTTTGTTTGCTGTTTGCTATAAATTGCTAATAATTAGTGATATCACAAATTTACCACCTTCTATTGCCAGTTTTAATTTGTTTTTAACATAAATGAATAAATGTATATTAATATGTAACTGTACATACTTGTGCATAATTTCAAACTGAATTTGTGACTAATCTAGGTGCTTATTAGGACAGTTATTTTGAATTAACTGCAGTTTCATTAAAAACTGTATGCATCAAATATGCAGTTGAAACTCATCTAAAAGAATTACTTAAACAAATAAGGTTTTAAAAGCCTTTTGCCCTGGAGGTTACCTCTCTCACATAACTCCAGAACAGTCCACCACATAAACGCAAACATAGAAAAGTGCTGTAAATTACATTTAAATATTCATTTTATCGGATGTTAATGTCTGCTGAAAAGTCCTTACCTGTGAAAATATTCCTGTCCTTCTTACATCACAGTCACAATTTTACGAATAACTGTACTTGTAACACATGATAATGGGTTAAACTCGGGCTGACGTTTACCTTTGGCTGCCGTCAGTGACGGTGGGCTCCATGCTGATGTTCTCCTCAGGATTGAAAAGAGGCCACAGAGAGCCATACCATATGTTGACCAGCGTGAGCTTATGGAAACCTACACATGTAATAAAATACAATGGCAAAGGTTTATTTTTATCTATTCGCTTGCTTGAAGAGCAAGAGGGGAAAGATGTTTGGTTTTTGTAGCAATCTCCTACCATTGTTGTGGAGATCCTGAATCTTCTGATGTGGGACTGAAATACAGTCCAGGATGGTTGGCTTCACTGTTTCAGGTCCACAAAAGTTTGAACCTCTGGATACTTCCTGCAGTTTCTGCTGCTGCACCACCAATTCTACGAACAGGTAAAAAAAAGTTTTAGATGTATTATTTATCATTTTAATGCTTATATAAAAGGGAAAAATAAGTAAATAAAATATTTACTCATACTATATTTATTTAGCAACACATGTTTAAAATTTTCAATAACAGTTTTAAACCAAAGTCTCAAAACAATGAAAATAATTGTAATTTCAATGAAAAGGTCTAAAATATCTGCGGAGAAACCTAAGATACAGAGGCGGGAAGTAATCAAGTAAAAATACTTTGTTACTGCACCTAAGCAGGATTTTCTGTGCTGTACCATAATATAATTTTTTTTCAGACAACTTTTCACTTTTACTCTCTACATATCTGTACTTTCTACTTAGATTTTCAAAACAGACTCGTTACTTTAGGCTCAGTGGAATCATTTAAAGCGTTTATATCTAAGAATTATGAGCTTTAGAGGAATAAGCATAAGTAATATTTCTACACAACATAACATTTGTACAAAATTTCCGTCAGCTCAACAAACATCAGCAAACCGGTAACACATTAATATAATATAATATAATATAATATAATATAATATAATATAATATAATATAATATAATATAATATAATATAATATAATATAATATAATATAATCAAGGGGCTACTTTTTACTTTCTTACTTTGAGTAAATTTGAGAGACTCTACTTTTTCACTTTTACTTGAGTAAAGAAGTAGAATAAGTATTTTTTAACACAAGTACTGTGTATTTTTGTATCTCGTTGTAAGTACAAAATCTTTGTACTTTTACCACCTCAGCTAAGATGTAACATCTTTAGTAACAACATTAGTGTATTTCCACACTATACTTCACTAAACCAGGACTTTATACATTTTCTTGTTGCAGTGGTGCTTTAAGCTTTATAAGTTTTAAAATTTTGTATTTCTACAGAACTCAAAAATCATCAGACCTTTAATAAAGTCCTAAATGCAGATAAAATAAACCAGACAAAGAAATGAGACCAGAATTGTGACTATAATTATTACATATCTGTGAATGGGAGATTACATTTGTGGACCTTTAATTTTAGTATCAGTGGCTTTCAGATTGAATATGGAGTTATTATTAGTGATAGGTTCAAACTAAGGATGTCACCCAGAAGCTACATAATTAATATTTTTAAAAGATTATTTTTCCACCAGAACTAATGACTCTGAAGTGATATAATGCAAAATTAAACATGACCTGGTGTTTTGAGGGGTTTTTTTTGTCTTGTGTCTGACTCCATAATTCTATCACAATTCAATTCAGGTGCTTTATTGTAAGGTAGACCCTACAATAATACACACAGAGAAAAACCCCAACTGGGGGTGATATGATTGTTGGGTTGGGGGTGTATTGCTTCAGGGTGTGGCTGATGTATGTAAAGTTTGCTAGTGATCATGCTTACATTTGGCTCTGAAAAGTCAAATTCATTTTTTGAATCTTCTTTGGCTCGATGAAGCTCAGACTTTACTCCCCACATTGGATTTTTTATTTTCTCCATGTTTCATTTTTAAAGCCTAAGAGGGAACATTGTTTATATGGCTAATTTTTTTTCCATCATGAAAACTTATTTTTTAATTGCTATTACTAATGCTGCATTCATGTGTTCATCCAGTCAGTATATATTACAATCTATATGTATACTGAGTATAACTATAATATAGTTTGTGTAAAAATACTATTTTCTTTTTATCCCAGTTCCAAGAAATCCAGACCACATGCAGTGTTCCAGGTAGTTGAGTTTGTTTAGGCTTGTGTTTAGTTTGAGAGCATCTCAGTTTTGTTACTTATGTTTCTAGTTTTGGTTGCTGTTTGCTTTTGTGCCTGTTCCATTTTTCATATCCAGGCTGTCTTTGTCTCGTCTCTGTGTTTTGCCTTCAGCATCTCTTGTTGCCATCGGTCTGATCTGTGCTTTGTCCTTTGTCTTCCCTATCTGTCATGTCTCCATCACTGTTTATTGGTTAAATCTAATGAAATATTGAATGTATTTCTTCTCCTCACGTACAAGGTCTTGAATAATCAGGACTCATCATATTTTAAACACCTCATAGTACCGTATTGCCCCAAACAGAGCACTTCCTCTTAGGCTGCATCTTATTTGTGGTTCCTAGGGTTTTAAAAAGGAGAGTAACAGGCAGAGCCATCAGGTTCTATGACCCCTCTCCTGTACAACCAATATCCAGTCTGGATTCAGGAGACAGACAAAGTTTAAGATTAGGCTTAAAACTTCCCTATGTTTAAAACAAAGCTTATAGTTAGGGCTGGATCAGGTACCTTAAATAGTTCCTTAGTTATGGTGCAATAAGCCTAGGCTGCTGTGGGCGTCCCATGATGCACTGGGCACTTCTTCTTCGCTCACCTCTTTTCACTACCTCTCTGTGTTTATACAACACTTTGCATTTAATCCTTTGTTATTATTAATCTCTGGCTTTCTTTGACAGTCCGCGTTCTGTCCTGATCTTTCTCTTCATCCCAAACCAATCATGGCAGATGGCTGCCCCTCCGTGAACCCCATTCTTTCTTCTTGTTTTTCATCTGATTGTTGGGCTTTTCTCTCTATTATTGTAGGGTCATTGGCTTACAATATAAAGCATCTTGAGGTGATTGTTGTGATCTGAGGATAGTAGATGATAGTAATGAACAGACTGTAACAGGCTGAGTGTTAAATGTCCCCCTACAGTGATTCTTCATAGTCTTCTTTTCCATTGTCAGCAATCCTCATCCCTGTCTTTGGACTAACTGTAAGACTCTGTTTTAATGTCGTTGCTTTACAGTGGGGGAAATAATGATTTGATTCCATGATGAATTTGTAACTTTGCTTTCTAACAAAGAAATGAACATTTTTGGTACTTTTATTTTAATGAAGAAAGACAGTATATAAGTAAAATATCTATATGGATAAGGATACATTCATAGACAGACATGCAGCCGGGTGACCATGAATCCTTCCTTAGCTATGCTGCAATAGACTTAGGCTGCCGGGGGATTCCCATGATGCATTGAGTTTTTCATTTTCAGTCACCTTTCTCACTCACTGTGTTAACAGACCTCTTTGCATTGAATTGTACCTGCTACTAATCTCTGTCTCTCTTCCACAGCATGTCTTTATCCTGTTCTTTTCTTCTCTCACCCCAACCAGTCGCAGCAGATGGCCCCGCCCCTCCCTGAGCCTGGTTCTGCCGGAGGTTTCTTCCTGTTAAAAGGGAGTTTTTCCTTCCCATCGTCGCCAAAGTGCTTGCTCATAGGGGGTCATATGATTGTTGGGTTTTCTCTGTATGTACTATTGTACAATATAAAGCGCCTTGAGGCAACTGTTGTTGTGATCTGGCGCTATATAAATAAAAAAACTGAACATATCTACATGTCATATTATTCTGGGCAATTAATGCTACTAAAATTTCTCAGTGTTACAACGTCCCACCTAGACACCAAGTATACGTTGACTTGACCAGGCAGGCTGGGCTCTAAATAAATTCAACAGTTTTGTGATTTCAGATGGACTTACTCTGCTATGTTTCATAATATATTGTTTCATTTTAAGTTAGTGTCACACCACCACAGTGGATTTTATTAAAAACCATCCTTATAGTTTAAATGATACTTGTCAACAGAACTGGCTGTAGTTTCTAAACAGCTAATTCAGTAGTTTTTTTAAACAGTGTTTTATGATCCGTGTTCATGAATACACACTGGAAATAACATTCTACAATCTTAAAATTAAAGCTAAGGTAAATTCTGCAGGTAATCATAGTATATCATTTGTTAAATGTGTATTTGATTATCAGGACTAAACTCTTTTTTATGTTCTTTTATTGTGTTTCTGTCACCACCGGTGAATAGATCTCATCTTTCTGAAGGTCATTTGTTACATAATTGCATTTTTTCAGAAGCTTTCTAAAACTGATTGATGATGGACTCAGAGCCTGGATCAAATCTGTTATACCTTTGCATCAAAATTCCTTTGCTCTATTTTCACATTTAAGCCATTGTAATGTGTGTGTGCGTGTGTGTGTGTGTGGGTGTGTGTGACTCACTGATGTTGGGACTGCGAATGGTTAGGCGATTGGTCTCTGCCATTAAGTGAGGGCTCAGGTTGGTCACCATGTGGTCAATGCTTTTGACCACATCCATGGGGCCATTCACCACCTCAAAAACAGACCACAAGTGGGTTAGCAGCAGTGACACGTGCCCACTATCCACTATGGCCTGCTCACTGCACTCATCAAACCAAAAGAAGGTGGTTCTCAAAATGCCCATTCATACAGTACTATTAGCCGCGTTAACTGTTTGCCACACTGATGTTGCCAAACAGGACACATAGACACCTCACTGGTTAGGCCTATAATGCAGCGTACAATCAGAGATTTCCTGTTGTCTGTGTTGAAATCCTGCATTCTGATTTCAATTTGCCCATTGAAGAACTGAGCCTTGGAGACAGAGCTGGGAGCAGAGAAAGGGAGGGAGGTTTATGGATGAGCACATGCACAGTTTTTTTAAATGGCTCATCATTGAGTCTGCGTTGAGTTGGCCTTGGAGCACTGAGAGTCCTGAGGGGGAAGGGAGGCAAAGTGCTGAGAGAAACACTTGTCATAAGGCAACCTTTATACAGATCCATACACATCAATAGTGCAGAAGCAGAGGAGGAAAAAAAATAACAGAGCCTGGTGACAGAGATTAGGGAAAACACAGTGGAGCAAGTGTGAACTGGGTTAATCGGATTTTTTTACTCAGTAATTAGAGAAAACTTTGGATAGTCTGGATGACTAAGCAATGACTTGGAGGCAGACTTAAAATTCAACAGCTCTGTTCTTCGTAATTGAAGCTGATGTTGAGTTCTTATAACACAGACCATAGAAGCATACTGTCCTCTGGTGGATTAAAAGGAAAATAACACTTACCTCCCTACCAACCAAAACCACTCGCTAGAGTGGGACTTTTCCACCTTTTCTCTTGATCCTCAAGCTTCCTATCTTCTGATACTGAGCAGTGATTAGATCAGTGTTCTCTTCCCTGAATTGAAATCTCTGACACCTTTGTGTGAGGTAACATCTATTCAGTCATCTAAGATCTATGTAGCGTTACATATAAAGCTTGGGTTACATTCACATCCATCACTTTGCCTATTTGGAACCTCCAAATAGAATTCTAGAGCCAATCTAATATGTAACATTTGAGAATTTCTTTTATTTAGCATCTGACAAAGGAAACAAACATCACCAGCGCTTGATCAATGAGTCTGCTTAGTATTTAGAGTTTAAAGCTGCAGGCAAAAACACTCTTTTTTTTTTATCATGGGTGATCTAGAAGTTCTGAGAACACAACCACGAAAAAATAAAGTTGATCAAGTATAAGAATATACAAGCAATATTTTACCAGGAGTTCGGAAGGCACTCCAGGAATTTCAAAGCCAGTTAACACATTCTGGAAAGTGTTAAGGCGGGAATCACTTGTAGAGTTAATTGGTTTGCAAAGTTTAAAAACTTATTTAGCATAAAGCAGCATTACAAATCAGGGAATGTAAATGGACTGGTTCTTATATAGTGCTCATCAGTTTAGTATCCTGTGAAGTGAACTTTTGTTAACTGGCACTATATAAATAAAGCTGAATTAAACTAAATTGAAATTTTTGTCACAATTAATCTATAATAAATGTATAATGTATAGGTACAGTAAAATGCTTCGGTAGCATGAAAAGAAAACAAACAAAGCAACATTCTAGTTAATTCCAAGTTTTTGTTTTTTGAACAATAGCTAGTTAACATAATTAGCTAGTAGCTCAAACAGTCCAGAGTTAAGTTTTGAGTAGTTAGAGTCAACTTAAGTTGGGCTTAAGTTGCAATGCCATTTAGCAGTGTTATGGCTTGAGGCTTGTGGCTTGTGGCTGCTCCCTCCTGCTATCCTCCTGGCCACAGATGTGCAACGCTTGCTGTCTGGCCTGTAGATTGAGGAGATTCAACTACCTTCCTGAGGACCAAGTGGTCCTGTCAGATGTGTTTCTCCTTCCAGGAGATGATGCTCCAACTCAGGATGCAAGAGTAGAAGTTCAAAGTTCAAAGCCCTTTAATCATCTGAGGTAGTAAAGGTGTTTGAAATGTGGTGGGACTATATCCCTGAAACGTTGATGTTAATTGCATATACTCTAAAACGAAATACATTTTCTACTGGCTTAACAAAAGGTTTGCAAATCTATATTTAACTGTTTATATGTGGCGATGTAACTCCTGTGGATGATGCAAGTGTTGCATCTGTGCGTTTTTGGTGTTTTGCTAAAAGTTAATACTTCATGCCTCAAATATTTATAAAGAAAGGAAATAACAGAACTCAATCAAAGGAGGTTTCTTGGAATTCCTATTGAAAACACAAATGTTTAAAGAGCCCATTGGTGTGCTGTGTGTGCATCATAGAAGAGTACAGTGTACAGTGAATTTATGTTTATGTTGTTCCTAAATGTGTTAAAATTAAATCCACTCCCACGGTGAATTTACAGGTCACCAGTGAACCCACCATTGTGTCAGTGCATCAAGTTACGTTACACACATGTAGCAAAGTTTTAATTCCAAATATAGAGTGTACTGTACTTTAAAACAAACAGAGAAATCAAGTACCTTTCACCCCCCCGAGTCTGTGCGGTTGTCGGTCTACAGCATAAGCATGCACAGTAGTTCTTCAGCATATAAAAAGAATAAAAAGCTTTACAGACTTGTTTTCAGTTTAGAAGCTGCCATTATTCCATGTATTTGAAAATCTATTCCTAGTACTTGAGCTGAGGATCCTTGAAGGAAGAGTGGGTCAAGGCTGACAACTACATTCATCTATTTGACTGTACAATAGTAATCGGGTCAGATGCAGAACGATAAGTTGCACACATTTGGAAACAAAACATGCGTTTAATTCCCTGAGCGATGGAACATGATCTCTAATGTTTACAAAAACTGTCTGAGGCGATGGTTTGCACCAGAGACATCCCATTTCCCTGGCAAACTAGAAAAAGTAGTACTTTCCAAACAATCCTGAAAGTAGTCTTTTGGGAAGTACTGCGTTTAAGTTTATTCTAATAACAAAAAGAAAGGAAGATTTTGGGGAACTGGTTTTAGAGGATTCGGGGCTGATTTTTCAAATCGAAGATATTGAAGAGAACAGTGACTGTGCTTATTTGTGAATGAAGGCGAATGAAGCTTTGAGTACTCAAGTAGAGTAGAAAAATAGTATGTAAGAATCGGTCCATTTACCCTTTATCCATCAGTTCCCTTCTGTTTACCCAATCGTGGAGTGTGGGGACGCTGCAGCCTATCCCAGCTACCACAGGCTGAGAGGCCGGGTTCACCCTGATCAGGTCTGCCACACGGCACGAATACAAGAAACTCTAAGCACTTCTGGTACAGTCTGAATGACAAGCTGAGGGTGTGCTGGGATGTGTAAAATAATCTGGTATTGTGACACTGCAGGTAAAAATGAACTACCTCTTTGATGGCCTGCCACTTTAAGGTGTCTTCTTCACTGATGATGCTGTCAGCCAAGCTGATGAAGTGCTGGCTGAGCTCCTGTATGTTGTCCTGGCTGTAGTTAGTTTCATGGGTAAATGGCTGTGAGGGGACATCAGCAGTTAGAGACAGAAGCTGTATGAGGGACATCATGTCTGTCGGCTGCAGTCCCTCCTCCCGGGTGTCCTCCAGGGCCTGGACAGAGACGTCAAGCAGGGCAGATGCCTGGGCCAGGCTGCTAAGCCCTGATGGCTCCTGCCCCAGCATCAGCTAGGAGAGGAGACAGCGACACTGAGTTTTTAGTGTTATTGTTATTAATACTTACTATTAACTTCCTATGACATTAGGTGATTTGAGTTCATGCTTTTTTATTGGTATGGTACATGGGCCCACTCTCATGTAGACGCACCACCCGCAGGAGGCGCAGTAGGTGAAAAGTGTTCTTGGCCAGGGGCAGCCAGGGGGGGAGACCCTGGCAGACCGATCCCCGTATACCATAACTAGCAATTGGGACATGCAATGTCACTTCTCTGGTGGGGAAGGAACCTGAGTTAGTGCGTGAGGTTGAGAGGTACCAGCTAGATAAAGTCGGGCTCACCTTAACCCACAGCTGTGCTGGTATTTTAAATACAACTATAAAAAACTAAATGCAGTGCAGTAATAAAACATATAAAACAAGTAGTATGACATGTAGAAGTATACCTGGCTCTGGTTGGAAAGCTTCATCAGCTGGCTCATAAAAGCAGTGGGCTGAGAGCTCTGAGATTCACTCATCTGCTTCATCTTCAGGTAACGCTCTGTGCCAAAAACAATATGACATGAATGTAGGTGATATATAGTAAAGGCAACATGCTCTGCTGCTCCCAGGTCATCATTCAACCCTGAGCCTGCTGAAACCTCCTAGAATATAACACTAAACTCAAATCAAAAGTGACCTCCCTTGTTTAAAGCTCAGAAAGTGTAATTTAGTTACAGGCAGCAAAGAGTTTAGACTTTATTACTCATTTTAATGAAGGACTGTAACTCCAGTAACCCTGCTTGAAACCATTTTTAATGGTAGATCACTTCTTTTTATCAACACTTAGAAGAAACTTGAAGAAAAAAGATTGTGCCTTCTTGCTTTTGACTGACAGGAGAAGAAAATGAAACCATAGAGAACAACAGGAGCATTTCCAGGGGGTGGCAGGAGGTAGGAGGGGCAATGGGAAATCTCAATATTTCATTAGAACTAAATACAGTGTAGAAAACACTGAGGATTATTTTATGGTCATCTTGGTAGGCACTGGTTTTGTTTTGTTGAACGACCACAGCACCAACTCCATTCACAAAGCAAATCAATCTTCACAGCTCCTCTGTTACAATATTACAATATTTCAAACATGGCTGAAAATTGCATGCAAACAGGCAAGATGTGAACCCGACCCTACTTCAACGCTCAAGATTAAATGGCTTAAACTGGTGGAAGGTAAGAGGTTAAATAAGTCACATCATGTACCTGAACACTGCAAGTGAAATGTAGAAGCTGTGAGGCTCACCTTTGCTGCTCCTGCAGATGAAAGGCAGGAGATCCTGGCAGTCTGTCAGACCCAACTGTGGAAGCTGAGCTGACCATCCCTGCAATGTTCTGCAGCCTTGTAGCTCCATCTGCTGGTGCACTTCTGCACACACGTACAATGGGCACCCAAGACAAGCGTTAGTATGAGAAAATATCTGAAGCCTTATTAGGTGAAAATCAGTGGGCAAGGTATGAATATTTTTAGCTTAAAGCAGAAAACTGAATGATGATTTTAAATTATATCAAATTGCATCTCAGTAACGCGAAAAAAACACAAATGAACCCTCTCTCCGTGCCAGATGTAGTAAGAGGAAGTATGGGGGAGTAGTCAGCAGTGCTTGGAGCTGTTCTTTCCCAAGCTGCCCCCCACACTGACTGAGCTCTGGGAATCCCCTCCAGTCATCCACCCTCCCTGCACACTTTCTTTCTGCAAGTTCTAGAAGCATCTAAGACTTGATCTGTATAAATGTAATTCTGTAACTGTAAACTAACGTAAAAATCAACTATAGATTCTGACAGAAAGGCTTTTTTGTGATGCTTTCTGCAAGGAGACACGCACAGTATAGTTAGAATCAGTTCCTCCATAGGTAGAATAACAGGATGTAGTTATTTTTCATAGTTTAATTTTACTGATGACTATACAGCAGTAAAATTAAACTGTTTACTGTTGTTTTACCCAAGTATTTACCCAAAGTAACTATTTCAGGCCTATAACTGTTTTATCCAGTGACTACCTCTTACTTTACTCTTCTCAGCTATTCATGGGTTACTATTATAAGCTAATTCATCTGTTTATTTGTTCTTGTAAGCTCGGTTATCAGCCTGGTTCAGCTCGTGGCCAAACAGGCTCATAACTTTCTTATTAAAACGGAGTTCTTCCTTTTCACTGTCTCCAAGTGGTTAATCATGTCATTGCTGGGGTTTCTGTCTAACATTGTAGCTCCTTCACCTAACAAAATAAAGTGCCTTGAATTGTTGTGAATTGGCCCTAAGTAGATAAAACTACATTTAAATGGATTAAGTCATATTTCTCTGTGACACATGGCCAGCTGTAACCATTAGATATGGATTGTGAAGCATTATGTTTTAGTCATTCATTTGAGCTTTTTCAATTACGTTTAGCTGTCCTAGTTAACCTAAAGTCTACTCATCCCCGCTGTTCACCCATTACACTTATTTAACATTTTTAACTATTTATTCATTATTCATTTGTCTTTAAGCCGCTTGCATGTTATTCTGTTTTAGCTGTGGCATTTTATTAAAATTGTTTATCTGTTACCTCCAACTAAAAACTTCAAAGTTTTAAATATTTATCAATTTTAGATAAAATCTTTATAGTTTTTCAGATAGATTGAGCTATGTCTTTGGATGTCTTTTTCTTGACTATTTCAAATTTCATATTTATCTTTTTGGTTGTCATTCATTAGTCATTCATCTTTAAATTTGAACACTGCCTAATCATTTACACTTCTCTGCGAGCTTTCCAAAGTAGTTTGACTTTAACCGTCTGACTTCATATGTGCATATGACGAAGCATACCAACTCACAACAACGCTTATTTGAAAAGAATAAATTTAAGCTATATTAAAAAAATGTTCATCTTACCTGGGCAAAACAAAAGGGCCTGCACCTCTTTGACCACAGGGTGGCTCCTGAGAAGCTCAAGGTTCCAACTGAAAAGTATGTCCTGGGTGACTGGTGAACATTCATTCAGGTATTGGACATGACGCGCTTCCAAAGACATGTTCCAGACATTTAGGTCAGTAATATTTCCAAAGAAAGGCTCTGTAAAATTCCCACCAAAAGAGTCTTGGTCCTGACCCAGGATCAGAATCCCATCACCGTAGATATCCCTAGCAGTATCTGTGCCTGAGCCTGTGTCCTTCCTGTCTCCGTCCACATAGATAGCCCAGTGGCCACCACTCCGCTGCCATGTGACACAGATTTGATGCCACGCACCATCATTTGGGAAGGATGCCTTATACGGTAGGTGCTTCCCGTGGATGATGAGCGCCAGCAAAATGCGACCCTGCATGTCCGCTTGGCCTCGCAGCTGGAACTCATTGGTAAAGACAGGTGCAGCGTAGGAAAATATGGTAGACACCTCATTCCACCATGGGTCCCACTGAACTCGAACACAAACACTGACAGATGAGAGGGCTGGGAAGGATTTGTTGACCTGTGCAAAACCCTCACGGGACTCCTTTGGAAACTTTAGAGCTGAGAACGGCAAATCTGAAAGACGAGAACCAAAGATGATGTTTTACTTAAAAAAAAGAAACAAAAAACTGAAGCTTAAAACATTGTTTTCACTCACACTGCTGGGAAAGGGCCAAAGGCTTGGAGGCTACTGTGCTGGAATCCCTGACCCAGACAGATGAGTGAAATCCAGCCTGCCGAAGCAGCTCCAAAACTTCTTTCTGGTCTGAGGTGATGAGAGAGCTGAACCGGCCTCTGCAGAAGCTGTCGGCCCTGGAGAAGGACAGCGAGTCATTGACCAGCTGGAAAGCCCACTGTGGTGTTAGATACACCAGTCTGTCTCCTAGAAAGTCAGACATATATATGAAGTTTTATTAAACATTCATGATATAAAGATTTTTTTAGCCTCGAGTGGAGAAGCCAGAATTCTCACCATTTGAGCCGTCTACTCTTTCTGGCATGGCATGTGTCGGCTCACTTACACAGGCCACCTACAGGATGAAGAACAACAGATTATGACCTATAATCATCAGTCATTTGGAATTCAAGTTTTTAAATGTTTGTTGTGATTTTTTTGCATGAAAGGATAACACAAAATGAAAAAAGCACACATAAAATAATTTGTGTCGTGTTAACTCATTGTGAAAAAATGAGAATGCTTTTACCTCAAACAGGAAGAATATGAGTCCAGCGAGCAGGGTTCCGATCATCTCTAAGCCAGTGTAGTGCTCTGCTGTAACAAACCATTCAGGTCACCAGTGGAATTATGAATTATATCTCTGTTAAATCTAGATATACTTCACTGATCACGAGCATTTAAGCCATAAACATTTCAAATGCTGCTGTGAGTCGTGCACAGCAATGCTGCTGGTATGCATTTTCTTCAACAGCTTGTTTTCAAATATTTTATCATTTTCTTCCCATCTTATGGGCATTCTCTTGCCAGATGTTAAATCTCTTCTTTCCTCCAACCAGTACAAAAAGTAGTGTGAAGTAATATGGGAACAAGATACACCTACATTGGATAATGGAACCTAAATCCAGACCAGTACTGCTGATACCTCAACAACAGCGTTCGATATACCCTGCAATGCAGTCTGATCTCCTGACTGGGAGAGAGCTGGCGATCCCAGTCTGTCCAACAATCCCAGCCTCTCCTGCCTCCTCTTCCCTAAAGACTCAAACTCCTCCCTCCCCTTTCTCCCTACCACCCTGAAACCATCAGGCTTTGTCATGCAAATAGAGCCAGTTTTTAAAAGAAGCCTTTTTACGTAAGCAGTGTCAAGCATTTGCCAGAGCGAGTTCATCAGCAGCAGCAGGGTGGCAGACATTTTTACTGTATGGGCCTTATTTATGTTTACTATGGAACACTTCAATGTTAAGTGGGGCATCTGTTTCATTGTTGTACTTTAGAGTTAGTAAAACATTAATGCTACAAATGTAATCCACCCACAAAGTTTGCCTTTCTAGACAGATTTTATCAGGTGGCTTTGTGCATCAAGCTTTTACAAACATCAAATGCCTCACCTCGATACCTCACCGTCACAATACAGGCAGCTTCTGCTCTTGTGTATATCCAGTGGCATTGCACTGACTACCTCCTATGTAACAACAGCAAGAAACATAAGCTGCATTTCACAGGTTATAAGCAAACCACTAGTTAAACAATAAGACTTTTCTAGTCTTATTGGCTACTCAAAGCATATTAAACTACAGGCCACATTCACCTATACGTTGGCATTGTGTACTCTCTAAACACTACATCTACTGTACCTGTACAATTAACCTGACACACATGGACTGTTGAAGACAGCCAGAGTACCCAGAAGAAAACCTAAAAGAAAACCAAATCAGTGTTGTGTCACTCTGCAAGGTGATGCTTGTGTAGTAAATGCCAAATGCTGCTAAAACCACTAACCAACAACAAGAAACCCAGCCAGCAGAAATAGCAGCTGTATTGTAATTATTCTACATTACAATGAGTTTCGGTCTGAAAGTTTTAGGTACATGTAGTAGTGAACGTATTTTCCAAAAAACCTTTACTGCAGCAGTACTGTGCTAACGCTGTGCCTTTTTTCTCCAGTCAGATGCCCAGTAGGTACCATAAAATGTTGAACAAGAATCTTCTTCTCTAGGCCAGAACAACAAAGATGGGTCGTGGATAGGTCCTGAGCCTGCACCTTCAGTCCCAGTGAAGAATCATCCAGTGGCAGTAAATGACAACAGGCCTGTAGTACTGACCGAAAGGACCAAAGGTTATGGAGAGACTTAGCCTGGAACACCTCAGACCTCTGGTAAGCAAGTCACAAGACCCTCTGCACTTTGCATACCAGCCCCACATGGGGGTGGATGATGCAGTGATATATCTGCTGCAGAGCACGTATTCCTCGCTCGTATAATGTTCTTCTCTAGCGCCTTTAAACGATCCAGCCTGGGCTGCTGAGGGAGAAGTTGGAGGACATGCAGGTGGAGACTCCACTGGTCCAGTGGATCAGCAACTACCTGACAGGCAGACCACAGTTTGTGAGACTGTGTGTCAGAGAGTCTGAACACCAACGTAGGAGCACCCCAGGGAACTGTGCTGTCCTCTTTCCTCATCACCATCTATATGGCTGACTTCAAGTACATCACAGAAACTTGTCTCCTTCGGAAATTCTCTGATGACACGGCCGTTATTGGAAGTGTGGAGATGGGATGGGAGGAGGAGTACAGAGGAGTGATTGGTGGGTTGTGAGGTGGTGTGGGGTGAATCACCTGCAGCTGAATGTGGCCAGAACAAAGGAGCTGGTGACGGACTGGCAGAAACAGATCCCAACCCTCCCATGTCTGCATGGGTGGGACT